>JTDE01001397.1:65971-113978 GCA_014338405.1 Paragonimus skrjabini miyazakii | reverse complement strand
TTCGAGGCAACTGAACAAGTATCGTTGCAGAGTTTTAGATCGGATTTTGCATGAATAGCCAATACAAGAATTCAATTCCACAAGAATGTATGAAGACGAACAGTGACAAAATTTCACGTCCACTCAAGTCCGTAATAGTACCTTCGGGTCGATATGCCAACCCAACCTTAGTTAGTAACGTAGGTGTCAGGCCCAATGATAACCGGATGCATGTCATTACTTAGTCAATACTGCAGTTAGCCGGCCACATCGTCAGTGGTCTGCGAGTGATTTCTGACAAATAATTGTATCAGATGTGGCTAGCAATTCATTTGGCAATAGTTCTATCCAGTTCGTGCCATACAAATGTGCACTGACCAATTGATAAAGAGGGACAACGTCAATGTTCAAACAGATGTAGCCGAGCATACGAAAAACTATCAACAGAATTCAGAGATCTAAGGATTTGGTTGTAATAGAAGAAAAGTTGGACAGAGAACGAACTGAGGGAAAAGTCAACACACGAAAAGTCAGAAGGACTGGAAGAAGGGATGATCATGTGCAGAACGGAAAACAATCTACTTAAAACAAATGTCAGACGCCGACGCACGATAATGTTAGCTGTAACCGTGACAGGTTCGGTTAAAACGAGATATAACATGTGAAGCAAAATAATATGAAGACAAGGTCGTCAACCGGACAGCACCGAAGTGACACAGAAAGCATACATGTTCCCAACATTGCAGCAGGTTGTTATATCCTTACCAACTGTGGACAAACAAAACACGAAATGTGAGAGCAAATACAGGTTTATGTCATTCAGTACGGGACCAAGACGAAAGTGTCATGTTAGCCACAGGTGTGATCAATCTGATAATCAACCGATCGGAGAGCAGAAACATATTGATTCAATATGGTCAGCCTGGAAGCGGCTAGTAAGGCAGTGTAAGTAAGATGAAAGTATTTCAGTGGTCTGTAACAATGGGGATGTCTCCACAACACAGGTGTACAGTCTTCATCTACCACTGGGTTACAGTGAAGACATCTCTACGATATAGAAGACCAGTATGTTTGGTCCTTATCTAGTTGTCTATGCAACCATTAAGAGCTGTATACTATTTGCCTCCTACATTGCTGAGTGTTTTTTTCGGTATGTGGATGAACGGTTACCAAATTTGTGTTCACCAGCGACCTCTCCTTTGCACACAATGAAGAGATGAATTACGAGCTTGGTTAGAGTCAGAAGACTTTACTCGCCGGTATCCCAGAATGTCACTATACATAGCAATAAATTGTGTTTCACTTGTCCTTGCCTGGGTGGAATCGCAGTGAGCTAATAACTCCAATGTGAGTGTCGATTTCCGATCGCTTAGTTTGAAAGCTGACTAAATCCTAATCGTTCGGTCGATTAGTCCGTCTGTGGGTGAAAAGGCGTCGTTCGGATTAGAGTGGCCTTTGATGCATCGTGATTTGTTACGTTGGCTTTCTGATCCGAGACACTCGTTTTGCTTTAACCGGAAAAATGTTTCACTAGGATGCCTCTGCATCAGTCAGTCTTTTCTGAACTCGAGAAACGTCCTATGGCGTCGACGGACCAATCCCCAACCTCTGGTAATGGAATTGGCCATGTTAAATAATGTCGACTATCTCCAGATGACGAAAGGTGGAAAGTTAAGCTTCTTGTCATGAGCTGTCAACAAGCTTCCCGTTTCAGAAAAGCGTATGTTCTGGGATAGTCGACATGTTCACTCCTCGCGGTGTTATCCCGAATTGTGGTTTGAGATTTCTCAGAATATTTGGAAATCAGACGATTCTAGTGCTCGATTTCCAGGTTTATTTAAAAACGTTTCCACTGGGAACAAATTGTTCTTGACACTTCGCTGTGCCCATCGTTTTGGATTGTCATTAGTCTCTATAGCGAATCTACTATCCGGATTCCTTGACCTCGGCGTCGTCAGTTCAATAACTTTCTTGAATCCTGCTATATTATCAACCTGTTCAGTCCAAAAGTAGGTTTAAGAAATCCCTCTTCCTCAGTTGGTTGTGATATCCAATTTTCCAACTGACATTCCTTTTCAAGCACACGCGTGATTATAAAATCGCACTTTTTCAGAAGAAGTGTCTAGCGTGCCAACTACCCTCCTGTATCTCTCATCATCTTAATCCATTTCATCTGTCTGTGTTCATTGTGTGCATAAAAGCTCTAATTCAGTGAGTATGGCCTTCTTTTTCTATAGTGTCCAGTCTGTCTCTGAACACTCCCCCATAGTCGTAAAACACTTCTTTCGTTATATAAACTATACGCTGGTTACAGATTCGATGAATCCGCCTTTCAGCCTGAACGACACCACAAAACCATTGGCGCCAGTGAGTATCATGAACACTTGGAAGGTTTTTAAAAACTTCACAAATGTTCCTCATTCAATGTTTCTTTAACTAGGTTAAAGGCTTTCCGTGCTTCATAGGTTTATTTGAAAACGCTGTTTTTTTTTAAAAAAAATATGGAACGTAACTGAAATATGTTGAAACCTTTTTAAAGCGATATGTTCTAGCACTCGTTCAGAGTTGAGGACTGGGTCATCTGTGATATTCACAATTTCCTGGAACAACAATTTCTTACTGTTTTACTATATGGCCCAGAATTACTATGGATGTTTTTGCCTGTTGAGACTTGAATAAATGCGATTCAATGCAACCACAAGTTGCGTCACATGTTGTGGCTACGAAACACAAGTTGTGTCCATATATAGCTATACTGTACAAACATTTCAGTAGACTTGTCATAAGGCGACGGAATGCAGGGCAAGCTCCTTGTAGATCAAACGCCATACGTTTGATTCAGCATAATTGTATTATCACCAGGAATATAATGTCTCTCGATTCTTCGGTTGAACAGCTATTTTTCAATAATCTGCGTATAGGTAGACGTTTGAAAATAACTGCCTATTCTAACTTGACAAAAATATTCGTTACCGACAGCAGTGGAACTCATGTACTCGATGAGGTTTCGTTCAATCGTGGAAAATCCAGCCAGAACCTAAACTATCCGCCTTCCGTCTTCACATTGTCCTTCAGCAAATGGCGCTATTGCCAACTCATTTACTTACATAGGTACAAGGATCCGCATGTAGTATCTAACATTCCGTCATTCACAAATAATCACAACCTTCAAAAGATCAGTTTCAATACCAGTGTGATCGGTCTTTGGGATTCGCACAAAACGTTATTCTGCTACAGGATCACTGACCCAGTTGAGTGATTCATAAGCTGTACCACCCAGCTGTCCTAACGTTTATAAAGCACCGATCGATCTGCTCTATTTTCTCGTGCCAGATCAGCAAAATTGTTGCATCTACATCAAGTAATCACTTATCCTGTACCGCAATTGAGTACAATCCACTCCATTACAGCACCTCTACTAAACTAGTCTGTTGCTACCTGCTTCAGTAAAATAAATGACTAAATGTTTTATTTTGAAAAGTTTTGCGCGCATACAGCAATCACAACGGCTTTTGCGTTTTTTCAGTTTTTTCCATGTGGAAACGTCTACTGTGAGCTATTCCATCGTTTCGGAGTTTCCCTAGCTCCGTGTGGCCTGGCCATGATTGTCGTGATAACTGTTGATCACCTTAATTCCATTGATACATGGGACAGCCGAGCAATATACATTAGACTGGTCGCCTACGCCAGACGACCTTGATATATCAGGGGCGGAGGCAAACCGTCAATGAACCAGTCAGTCAATAACCACTTGCTCGATGCTTAATCCAGCTGGAGAAGCACTCTATCTAGCAAGCCTTGCAGATTAACGGCGAACACAGAGTCGCTCTTGCTCCAAAGTGGGTAACACAGAACTACCGCAATGACTTTTGACGGTCGACTGGACTACTTAGTTCAACCGCCAAAGTTCTCTTTGCAGGGCCTATTTATATGGTAGTCAGCTCAACTCCTCAGTGGCGTGCGTAAATCATGTTGCTTTCGCTGTACCTCTTGACCCTGACAGCGTCAACACTACTTTAGCAACACCCCTCAAAGGTCTGAGCATCTCCGTTCTCGAACGACTGTAGTCGTGGCACCTTCACCTTTGAGTCGGTGACGAAACCAGTATCAGTAGCCAGACAGCTGTTGGCAATGAGGACAGGTTATTACAACAACTGACGCAGTGAACAGACAGTAAACAGAAAACTCGTCTGCACGTCGTGGTGATCTTAGTCTTAATCCTGATCAGTATTTGAAAGAGCACCCATTAAGGTTTCCAGCATCCGTTCACAGTAATCGATGTGCAAAACGAATAGCAACTTTCTCTCTGTGTTGTGCGAATCATGTGAATTATCCTCCGTCTACTCAATCGTGCAACCTGCTGCTCATGAAAAATTATGAATAGTACATTACACCGTTGTGCGTTAGCTGAGAAGGCCAAGGAATATCGTGCGGAAGAAACGAAGGAGAAGACGAGTTAACATATAACAGCGGATACACGAGGAATATTATAACTAGTTTCCAGTGCAATAAGAATTAATAATGGGCTCCGATCAAAACATAAACAAAGTGTCCCTAAGAACAATGAAATCAACCTTCTGCGCTTGTGATACAAGAAGATGAATGAGCCTTATTCGTTGGATTGTTTGTTATGATGGAATATTCGTATTCCTTGGACTATTCATTAACACGTAGTAAACTACAACGATGTGAAAAGATAACCTCAATTGGATTGACGCATAGAAATGTTGATGGTCTTATCTTTGAAAGGTGAAGGTGTACTTTGATCGACAAACCAATGATAGGTGTACGATGATCACGTGTGTGGTGGCGTGTTTTCAACAGTTAGTTCCAGTGAACTAACCATTATGGATAAAAATCATGATACTGTCATTACATTTCGATGTTCTATCAGTTTTCATCGTTCTTCTTTCATTCTAATTGGCAAGGGACAGCAAACTGCTAGCAGCACAACACAACCAATCTTACGCTGAACAACATGAGGAAGAGAAAACTCCCTTTGGGGATGTATAAATATAATACTACGTTCGTTTACGAACTGAAACAGTTTTTCATCAGAAATGGGATTAAAATTGATTGATCTCTTCATACGGCCAGTTGCCAACTACAAGTTTCAATATGGCATTCACAATATGACAAGTGATGCCAAACTTACGGAGTACTTTTCATAAAGCGGTTCCGTTACTGGATGACCACTGTCTGAATTCGGGTTGTTTGAGGTCGGTGGAGGTGATACAACCACTGAAACGATGTCCGATTTTGGGTCATGTCCACTGAGAGTTGCGGAGAATTCGAAGCGTATAGAACTGGATGCCCGTCTCCCTGGGTTTGCGCTGGTATGAGCGACCGGTGTCAGTGGAGCGCTGGGAGCAGAATCAAGGCCTGTGCGCAAGCACAGTCATAAGAACGCGTTACTTAACTAAACAACTTACGATAAATCTGAAGGTCATATAATGAAGAAAAATGTGACAAAATAGTGGAACAAGTGATCCATGTAAGTATGAAGTGAAATCACAAAAATGCAAAAATGACATAGTGTTAGGTTACCGCAAATTTCCCCGTCCATGGACTCAACCCCATCACATGTATTCATGATGCTGTGTGAACTCGGTTCGCAAACTCGTCTCACATCATCATCGTGTGCAGACAGTTCCGTACTGGGAAGGGAGGAAGGCTCAAATGTTCCTACCTGTGAGGAGGGAGAAATTAGAAAGCTAGACTGTTCAAGAGAAGGAAAAGACATTGAGAATTTACAAGATCGACCAACCGAAACCCATGAGATAAAACATTTAAGGAGATAGAAATCTGAGTAATTCATATGGATAATTATCAAAAGCTGTCTAAGTGCATTGCAGTCCACGAAGCAGACTACTTGTCGAGTTAGTCGCATGTGACGCAACTAACATAACAAATAAAGCTAATGTGTGAAGGTTAGTTAAAGTAGTTTCAAAGTGATAAATCTTAAGTGTTCATAAACGTGATGACTGAGAGGTGATAAAAATGGAAGAAATATTGGCGTCCTTTAGGCCATCTGTTTAGGTAGGACGCCTCCAACACTATCCGTTTTGAATTTGTGCCAGCTCAGCCATATTAGCATTAGACACTGAGGCATAGGGAGTAACGATGCGGACGACCTGTCTTTACCACGATGAGAGGTATGACACCAAAAACGATGATGTTTGGACTGGGCATAAGCCACCGTCGAAATCTCAGTTTTGGTGAATGATCGTTGAAGAAGCCACACTACAATCCCCGCAGGATTGATATCACATACATGTACATACAAATACAGAAAACACCCCCGGACACATCCAGGAATCGCGTTAGTTAAGCCGACAGGATTTAGGAATTGTTAATTTGGATCGATAAATCTAGTGGGATCGTCGTTCTACAGATGGCCAACGCGGAAGACCTCACTCATCGTGAATTCTCATGTGAAGCAGGATAACTTGGATGATCTAACAAAAATGTGGACAAATTAAATTTTTTTACACGAGTTGGCAAGGGTTTTCCAACATATGTAGGCTAACTGTCTGCGCAGTCTCTCGCAATTCGGTTATGATTAATTTCTACGAACAAGTTAATGTGTTTTGTTTTGCAAAGAATAGGAGCAGACTACGTGTTTTACACGAAGAATTTCATCGGAGACATCCGGGCCATCCATAATTTGAGTCACAGAATAAAAATAGAACACTTTTTACTACAGTTTGTTCCAAAAAGGTGGCAAATACAGCACACACATCGTAACATGTTCGCTGATTGACGCGGCTGAGCTAAAGCTAGGGGCAACCTGGATCTCATCCAGTCAGAACATGTCACTAACTTATGTGATTGAAAGGTGTATGACTGAATCAATACAGCCAAACGTCTTATCACAGTCTCATGTAAATGCGGTTCTGCTTACTCTAACAATTCGATCGAAGTTTCTTCAACTCATCAATTCCACATTACCTCTGAATTTGATAGAATTCGCTGAATTTTTGCGCGTGACACACAGTGTCTACTTAAGCAACCACTTGGGCAATTTTAACCCTTACTGCAATTCTGGTTCGTTTGACACAAAGAGCGCCAGCCCAACTATAATATGAACAGCAATTTAAATACTAAACACATGTCAGCTAGGAAACTGAATTAACGTTTCTATATAGGAAAAAACGGATGGGACCAATCAAAGCAAACAACCTGGCCCGCTGAATGGTTCAAAGTAACTTGGATGTTTTCTCCGTGTCAATTATCTTTTTTCTACCAGTGTTAATCATTATCGGATGCGGGAGATAATGATAGTAAAGATTAACAATTCAATGATGCACTTGTTTTAAACACGTTAAGTGAGGCAAACACAAAAATGACAGATATATAAGGTAAAATATAGGCGAACAACATTCACTGGATTTTACAGATTTAATCGTAACGTGTTTACTGACTTGACGTGAACATTGAATAATACATATGTTATGAGACAACGTGAACATGACGCAGATGAAAATAAATACATTACGTAATTGTGCTTTTGGAATCCATTTGATATGGAAAGTGGATCACATTGGACGTCTATCTTCCGCTGTTCAAATGTACCCAACGAGTTTATTACATGCTAAAACGTGAAGAACAGGCTAGTTTCCAGGTATAAAGTTTAGCTAAATACAACAGAACTGAAAAGTAACAGAATACCGGGACCAACTCAACCCTTTTAAAGTATGAATCTTTGTCTCACAAGATATTCTGGTGTTTCACTACATAGTTTGGTGGCCTCAAGCTGTAAGATCTCTAGTGATTGGTTATTCATCAACAGATGACCCAGTTAAGCGTATCGAGCCAGGGTAACCAGATCGAAATTACAACAGAAAAATTAGCACGATTTCTCAGTGTATCAACCAAATTACGTGTTTTTGTGTGCATGTGTGTGACGTCAATCTCACGCGTGCCGCAGCGTGCCTTCCCTGTAGCCAAACACTAGAGATGGAATTTGGAAGCTGCATGGGCCCTGCGTGACCATTCTAACCGAGGTAGAAAATTTACGCTCGAAAGGTTACTCCTTACGTCTCATGGTCGACTAAATACGCAGAATAAGCAGGCTGCACACGAAACAATAGCACAAACACGTGCAATAATAAAATAACACTACAGTACTCGCTATTACGTTTCGAAGGAACAGACAATTTGGTATTGACTCCACAAGTGAAGTAAACAGGAAAAAGATGACGTGGACCTCTTTGACTCCTATGTGTGACTTTTCGTTGACGTGGCCACCTAGAGTGGTACCCTATCGGCATGCAAATACAATTCTTTTCATACCACTAAGTGCGCTGTGGAGAAAATTACTATCAAAATCTAGTTTAAAACTTACGGGAACTCAATGATGCTTACCATATACGGACTGGTCCAAGGGACATAGATGTTTGCCATCACGTAGACAGTTGAGCTCGGTCTGAAGGAATCGTGATTAGTTAACAGTACTGCTTTTGTGGGAAGTACAGTGATGATTTGTTTGCACATTTCTACGTTCGCCATATTGCTGCTTATTGATACGGTCTGAAGGGTAAAGTGAGTGTGAATAATCTTTCAACATGGACAATTCATTTGTGTATCTCGCCATCCAGCTTTCTTGGGAAATTGCTGGGATAACCAATGATTTTTCACTACCCCCTAAGGCTGACGATGTGGTGGCCCTTAGCCATCTTGATGGTTGGACTCATCGAAAAGATGGAGCATGTTGACCGTCCGAATAAGCACTTGTCACACGAACCTTGTTTCAGACACTACTCAAAGAATCGGTAGCCAAATGAGCACGAGCATCTATTTGTAACAAAGAGCTCAATTATTCGTAATGTCATTGTTATACAGCTGACCGTGCCGAAAACAAAGACAAAACTGGTAGCCATTTATCAAAAATTAAATTAAATTGGGCATAAGTTTTTATCGGACGGGCGTACCTCTATAAGTGAACTAGCACTACCAGAAGGACTGTGCTGGCAACAAGTACTGCGGTTCTCTGTCTGATCGTCAACCTTTTTCAAATACGCTTCGCAGGCCTGCCATTGCTGAAGGGAGGTAGTATAAAACTGTTTATTCAACATCTCCAGTCGGCTGAGTTCCGTTTCACTGGAATCCCACGGATAGACTCCCAATAGATAAGGCCAGACCTGAAAGTGTAGATGATTTCAGTAGTTTATGTATGGGGCAAGTCTCGATTCAACTACCTATGAGTATATATATATATATATATTGAAGACAACACACGAAACGAAATCATGCAGGATCGAAATTTTGAAGTAAATCGATTTAAATTTGAGCTTTATTTCCGAATTTCGATGTTCTCGTTGATCGAGACGGTCACCTGGTGAAAAAAGCAGTGAAAAAATCATGCGGTCACATTCTGGAGTGACGCCTAACAAGAACGTACCAGCTGGAAACAGGGTAACAGTAACCGTCTCCTTTCTCGTTTCACAGTGACAACTGTTTGATACTGCACGATTCAAAGAACTGACTTCAATTTACACGGACCAAAGCGAAACAATGTGTTGGACAACGATGACGATAAATCGGTCAAGAGGTTATTTTCGAAAAAGACCAACAGTATAGCGTAAGAAGTCTTGTGCACGGACATTTCGTTCGCACCTCACCTGTTACTACAGCTAAGGCTGTTTGATCTTGTAACATAACCGTTCTTATCAGCTTCATGTTCTTGAGTCTCGATCATTCTGACCTCGCTTATCACGCCGGCATTCTCCACCACTGTTTCTATACCTGCTTGTTATATATTGATCGCATTAATTTTGCTGTGGTAACAGACGAGATGCAAACGAAATATCTGTGCACATGACATATTACGCTATACTGTAGGCCCTTTTCAAATTTATATCGGGGAACCACTGCCTCAAAATAATATTTACAGTGCATAGAAATATGATTACCAAATAGGATTTAATAGTGCTATGACGGATGACGATATACTCTAGTGGCCCGAGTTAGTAAACCCTGGGGGGATGAAGAACTCGATCTCTAACCTGTGACTGAAATCCCTTTTTCAAAAATAAACACTGAGTGCTGGTAGATACACAAATTCAAAAACTGGATCAACCAGTTTTGAAAATCACAAAAGAGAGACATTGGAAATATCAAGCCAATGGCAGTCATAAAATACAGCAAACAATTGTGATATAAAAAATGGAGGTGAACACATCATGAAATCTTCGAGAGTAATGTGGTAGTAACCGGTAATTCGACCGGAAGAAAGAAACACAACTTTGAGTTAGAAACGATGTCGTACTCGAGCGTTTATGTTACCTAGTTGTACCACAGATATCAAGGGAACTGATCATCTGTAAGTCAGTTACTCTCAAACGTACTGACTTGAATACAATAGCACGTCTACAGTAAGCAATTTTCACGACCTAAACGTCAGCACGAATAAGAATCGATGAGATTGCGATCGGAGAAAGCACGAAATCTCACTCATGATTGTTCCAAACAAAAGGGGGATAACCGTTCCGATTTATGACTGAACAGTCTGGCTGCACCATTATAAACGCAACGATCCCATAAGTTTTCTTACCATTCTGCCCTAACTTGAGAATTCAACATCACATGCAGACTGGAAGGAACATAAAAAATCGGTTCGATAAGAAAAATCTTGAACCAGCCGCTAAATTCAGTGGGTGTGCGTAAAGTACTGGACAACAGTGTATAACAAAAAACATAGTGTGCAGAGTTAGCTAAGAAAGAAAAACTAGATAACAACGAGGAAATCGGATAACGAAAAAACCTGTTTGTCACCTACACATGTTAATCGCATTAGAGAATTAACACAAATACTCGTCCAAAACCATGTGTACTGATGAGTTGTTGGTGTAGAAAACGTTTCAGCATCACAGAGAAACAAACAGACACATACAGTGGAAAATAGGATAGATGAAATTTGTGATGAAACAGAAAAAACCTCTGCAAGTTAACAGACATGATTAATAGACGAATCATGGAGTTTGCATGAGAAGCAAACACCTGACGTACAAATACAAACGTTGGAAATATGAGCGCATATTTCTGCCACAGATTAATTTTGTTTACATATAGTTTGATGCCAGAAAGCTATTCACACTAATACGCAAAGTGCATACGTGTGACTGACAAAAACTATGTATAAGTTTTGATTTGAAAGTAGAGATTCCTGATAAAAGAAAAATACATTCCTGTACGTATCATTGCACAGATATTGTAAATCTTCTACTGCGAATAAACCAGAACAGCATGCTATTGTAGTGGAAACGGAAAAGTACATTGCAACTGATACATGTTCGTTTGTAAACCAATGATCATATGCCGTGAACGTGATCAAAACAATTGTTCTAGTACAATCGAGAAGAACAGTACAGTTGAACTCGTTGAAGAAAGGTACATGGTTTAAGTGCATCTCGATTACCCATCGACAGAATGTGATCACTTTTAAAATTAGTTTAACTACCGTGGTTTGTCAAGATTCAGTTGGTACCTGACAAACTGTGCACAGGCCATGAACAAGAAGTTGTCCGTCACGTAGGAGAAGTAAGCTAGGTAGCTGTGAACACGCATGGAGAATCCAAGTATTCGTGACCTGATCCTAAGAATTTTCACTGTTCTAGGCAAATCAGGTACATGAACCAGTCGCACACACATAATGAATCAGTGGCTTAGAGTCACAGGAAAACAATAACACCAGGAACAAGCACAGACTAACAGACGAACAACAGATAAAGCAACGTAAGACATTTTCTCAAATAACAGTCATAGAACCAACCTGCTTGCGGATAGATGGATCACAGTTACCGAAATAAACGTGGCGACACAATTCATCGAACGTAAAGTTCTAAAAACGGAAAAAAGAGATTTACTCTGAGGGATGAACACCGATGAGCAAGTGAGAATAACAAGGCAAATGTGATGATTCCAGGAATGTCGTTCTAGTCCCAATAAACAACACCATCAGGTAACCAATTATGGTCACTAACTGCGATGTCGTGTACAGTGACTGTATGATGTGTTCCCACTAGATTATGCTTTCCAACTGGAGAGCATGTCCTATTGATGACTAATAACCTGGCAATAATATGCAATGTGGTTTATACCTGTTACTTAATTTGACTGATATTATGTTTAATCGGACATTTGTCATATTGTTGTTGTTTCTCAAGTCAGCCCAGCTTCGTCTAATCCTGGGTGTGCAGTCCGAGCACCTATGGATATCTGATATTTCTATCGTATTCCGAAGTTTAGTGGTTACAGTAAGACACTGTTCACGTTATTTTCCACGAATAAATTGAAAGTAGTTCAATAATGGTTTCAACCTACACGATTACTGACAACTTCATGCACGGATGTTGTTCTACGAACCAGTAAATAATTGTTCACCACGCGAAACGAAATCGTTTACCTATTATACAATCAGCCTGGAGAACAAACCGATATCAACAGCAAGTACAGCCAGCCAACCTGTACATTACTAACACAGGTTAGACGATATATAGTACAACGTTATCCAACTAGACACATTCAGCGGGCCTCAAACTGATCGTGAAAGACAATTCCGAAGGCACGTAAGTACCGAGAGATGAAAGTATGTACAAGGAAAACTAATTTCCATATTGTTGGCAAAATCCACCGGGCTCGAAATTATTGAAATGCTGATGAATGAAAATAATGATGTATGTATTAGTTACAGGTCATTAAATTGAATGAAGGAAGAGTTTGGTACTGACTGTCTCTCTGTTTGGACCGGATATAAGTGGAAATCACATAATGGTTCATGATTCACGCATTGAACCGACATGTTACTGGTCAATTCCACTCTGGGACTCATTAGGTGGTCAAGTGATTAAGGACTTCGGCTAGTAGTATGAACTTCGCCGATTCGAACTGAGGGCATACTAATTAATGTAAGTGGTGAATATAAATTCGGTTGAGAACGATTACAGTGGATTTTCAGTTTGAAAATGTCCATCACAAAATGTTCATATAAAAGATAAAAAAAACCGAATTGGGAAGGGAAGAATGAGAAAAACCTACCGGATCGGGATCAGATCGAAGACGATTCCATAAAACGGTTGTGACGCCTTCAGTGGCATTGCTTGGGTGATCAATAGTCAACAGGTCGGGCGCAACAATGTTCGTCAGTCGACATCGCAAAATACGCATTCTGTGACCATGCGAAAACCCTAAAACGAGACAATAAATTTTGTTGAAATAAGTAAAAAATAAGCTTGTGGTGAATAAGACATAAGATGTCAGATGGTAGTGAAAATAACCACCGGACTGTGTAGTTCACAATGCAATTTCAAAAACGTCGTGGCTTTATACAGAGGACGTTTTATCAAAACAGAACATCACTCTGGAACTGTATAAATCGAAAGCAAGTGACTACATATGAAGCATAATGGTTCTTCCTTCAGTTTAAATATGCTAAACAGCATCAGCCCTATTACGTTATGTCTAAGGGCTGAAAATCATGAGACCAAATTGCCCGGTACAAACTAGACTTAAGAAACAGAGAATACACTTTCTCGTGAAGCGCAAAGTTAATTAACCCCGAGAGTGGATGAAACTTGAACCCACGGGTCAAGCAAACTGAATATCGGATAAACAGTATACCCACTAGACACATATTTTTTACCGACAACAGTTTCATCATGCGAAACACTACAGAACATGCACATCGCTGAAAAATGAATACTGTCGCCTTTGGATGTTGTGGACAGGTAGTGATTTTGTCGTCAAACGGAAATCAAGATCAGATATCAAATCTGCAAATTCTTTTCTAAGGATCTGTATATGAAATACTAATAACAAAAAAGAATATCCTAGATCGTCAAATACCAGTAAGATTATTGTGAAGCAATAGGCGACTCATCTGAGAATCAATATTACATAGAGAACCAATTTGTCAAATAATTGGAACATATGTAAAGAATACGCTATGGTCACCGAACGCCATGATTAGACCGAACGGTTTAATCTAGACGAAGAAATGCTGTTAATCATGGTCCACTATCTTTCAACTATTTCAGCTCCCGGAGGCTTCGAGATCAGTGCCGGATAAAATTCGTTTAAGAAAATTACTCACATTTTCGGAAAGTGACAAGTTTGATCTGACGTCGTATAGTTTCACAAAGGACCTCAATGGAATCAGCTGGTATATCTGGTTGATCGAAAAAATCTTCATCGTCCTGAGGACAGACTGACATAGACCGCTCAGATACGTCACGTTCCATTAGTTTATCTTCAATCTACACGGGAGAAATGTAAGGTGCATGTCAGAAACATTCTTATAAAGATGATTAACCACAATATTTTTTAATAAATTTAAAAGATAAACACTTGCCGACAGTACGAAAAGTAAGTCCTCTCGAATGAAAATCTATCCTGAGCACAAAAGAATAACAATTAAAATGAACGGAATCTTTCAATCAGGAGGATGTATCCATACACTCATTTGCACGGCTGACGTGCATTCAGATACATTCGGTAGCAGTACGTTGTTATTCGCCCTGGTGGCACTTCTCTCATAGCGCGTGCACACTATTCCGATAGGTTCTTCTGGTCCGTCGTCTTCCTGGCGCTGCGGCTTGCCCTTTTGTTCCTGAATGTCGCTTGTATGTAATACGCAACTTGTGAGTAGCCTACTACTCACAACGAAACTGCCTGTTAAACAACAACCTCAAGTTGATTTCGAATAAATAATTGAAGACAAAAAGCTAATCTGGTTATGACTGAGATAGTTGATCAAGACAAAGGAGAAAATGGCATACAGTAACTGAATTAACCTCAGCGATACGGGATATGAAAATGATGAAACACGCTTGAACCGCTCCAAGTCAGAAGGGCACAAAAACACCACGACTGGAATAGGAGATCAAACGAAGAGGTGAGTAAAGTACGGTTGGAAAAAATCAATGTCACTGAAACGAAGTAGCACAAATTGAAATGATAATAGAAACAGAGGAGGAAAAAATAAGGGGAAGTCAATCATTGTCACATCGCGGAAACACCTCAAAACACCGAATGAATCGCAATATGTTCACGGAGAAACTGCCGGTGACGAACTTATCGATAACTGAGCCCCTGCTGCTTCCTGTTTCCATTCCAGTTCCGTCGAGATTTTCCAAACCAGTATTTTTCAGCGCCCTGCTATCCACAGGACCTAGTGACTATGTCTAATCCGGTTTGCTTTTACTTCATCCATTTTAGTTAACATATTGATCTGTGTCAGTCGATGGAAATCTAAATGTCTCGGTTTCTTTAGCTACAATTCTCATACTCTAGCATATTTACTTATAAGTTGAACAGTACTTACACAGACCTTTTCGGAAAAAAATGTAGAAACTCTGGCTTACCTTCTGTTAGAAATCGCCAGTTATGAGTACTTTTACCAAAAGTGGTTGTTGATATGGTTGAACATCTAGTCATGATAATTCGGTCAAGCTTAAAGTGAAGGCAATAGTCTAGTGGTTGGTTCATAAAAGCATGGTTAAAGTTTTAGTCATGACCGTGGCAAACAAAAGCACCACTGATGAGCTTATACAAGAGAATCGCAACTCAAGTGTTTTATTTCGAAAGTGACTAGCTCGAAAATCTGTTCCATTGAAGAAGCCGTAGTAAAGTATGAGCGATATTCAATTAATATCACAAATATCAATCCGCTTTCACTCGTAGCAAAATTAAAATGCCCATTTGACACGTAGCGATTCAAAGGTGTAGCTTATCTGTGAATCAACAGTGGTTGCATCATTCTACTTTCCTCACCCGATTGACTATAACATGCAAGATCGGATTAACTAAAAGGTACAAATTATAAATTTATACGTGATTATCGTTTTCTCTTAAACCAATATACTTATCAGGGTTCAATGTCACTTGCTATCAACTGCTGAAGTTAATTGATAGACTACAGGGATCCAGTTTAAGTCAACTGGATGTGCATGAATCACACGTGAGGCACACGCTTCTTCACACGTTTTCATTGGATGAAATATGTGTGCAATACTATGTTGATCAGTAGTGCGCTGCAACAAGACCCTGATCTCCAGTCCAGTATGACCCCGTGGAAGCTTAGTGCAAGGAAAGGCTACGTCAGACCAATGTGACGAGATCCATGAGGGTCTGAAAATTAACGCAGTGATGAATTGCGATAAACAGCTTGGATCTCAAAAAATAAACTTGCGGTTGGAAGAAAACAATCACCGACTGAAAAGACGGTTTACTAGAAAAGATATTCTAAAGAAGGTCAATCGTTTCCTATGCAAGATCTACAAATTAAATTTGTCAAAGTACCCCCTTCGGTTGTTCCGAAGAAATGCTCTCGCATTCAGGAAACTAACGGCAAGAAGTAGTCCATATGCAAGTGAGTGAATTCGCAAGCAAAATCTCAAGTTCGGGCACCAAACAGGAATCATGGGTAAACAATGTGATCGATCGATAACCGAGATTACAATCAATGGGACCCGCGTAGTCAGCCGATCAAGTTGGCTTAAACTGGTCCATCGCACAAGCGGATGCATTCTGAAAGGCTCACGCAATCCATGTTGAACAACACGACTGAATTCTTGGGGCTTGATGCCCATTTAACACTGTGCAAGACGCATCTAATTTTGGTAAAACAGTTGGTGCAGGAAACAGAATTCGGATCCTTCAAAAAGTATTAACTGCTGACAACAAAGGAGGTAAATTCTTGTGAAACATGTTAACAGAAGCACAATGGTGTTAACCCCCGGATAAAAGTGGCTGACCCACAATAGCAACTGATGGCTAAGAGTGGGGCCTTCTCAGATCAACCAAACAGAAACCCTTCGTTTCTTGTCAAAATCTAGTTAGGTTCAGAGAATTTTCGATACGTTGGATATGTTGCAAGAAGAATTGAGTAACACGCAGATTTTATCAAGGTGTCTCGTACCTTATCTGGAGGAGAAGTACGAAAAGAATGGATTAGGGGACGAGGAGCTGTATGTCCTGTGGAGTTGAATCATTTGAACGGACAAACTGATGTTCACTTTTCGTCATCATCATGAAAGATTCTGTATGTGAAAGGTGTGAGGTGAGGAATTTACTATCAAATTCACACACATGCGTGTCAAAGAGTACAACCGTGTTCCAATAGAACAGTTTTGTAAGAAATGAATCTTTTTGCTTGCGTTGTGTAAACATCATGTATCTCCGGTCGAACGTTTAGGGAAGGCCGACCATTCATATTTCACAAAGATATGTGATGTTGATAGTGTGAAATCAAGTGAGACGTTTCGGTCCCAGTGTATTACCCGCCAAAGTAACAACATGCAAAACATTTCTTATAGCCAATCAATGGTTTGTGATTTATTTAATCGCAAACAGAGTTGATATCACCATAAGAACCAGATACCTATTTCAGTTGTTCCGGCTGAAACTGTATATAGTTGGTATAGATTAAAAACAGTCAGAGGTGATAGAAAGGAGTGCTTCATCATCATCATCATCACAACAGCCATGAGCCTAACCAAAAGGTGCTGTAGCTCGGGCCGCCGCTCACCTCAACAGTGACGTGGAATATCCTAGAAGAAAACGTTACTAAGAAGATTGAAAATTATTAAAACAAGACTAGGTGGAAGAACTGGAAATGGTATGGATACAGGTCCGCCATTGACTGCGACACATAGCCATCTCGGATAGCGTCTCTAACCAGCGGTTTGAGTGATCACGAGGACCCCATCCAGCCAGGCGACACCTACCCACTTTGCTTAATGGAGCAGTCAAGGTCTTCATATTTTGTGATCAAATCTCGATATCCAAAATCATTCATTCAGTACGTTCGTTCGACTAACGTGGTCAGCTTACACCTACGACCGGTTCAAGGTACAAATGCATGCAGTTTATAGGTAGGACACCTTGAAATATTGAACATATGATGACCAAATTTAATTCAGACTACGCGAGACAAGGTCACCAATTAGAAGGGGAAGACCCAAGGATACGAGAAATCAGTGGAGTTTTCTGAAAGAGATGTAGAAGAAAAGCAAAACAGCAAACGAAAATTTGGCCGACTCGTCAACAATCCAAGCTTATTAGCATGGTTCCCCTTCAGTTACTACACTTTTAAGGGCTAGGAAATGCTTATTGAGTAAAACGACAAACAAGCCAGTTGCGATTGGTTATCGAGGTAGTTATTCAGTCCGAGCCATGTACCTGTTAGAATGGTTTAGGAAACCTGTCAGTGATTATTCATCCTCACTAGCAAGAGCAGATGAATAGAAAATAATGAAATCAAGGGTCTGAATACGATATTTGTGACAGCAAAGCACGCAACAGCGCAATTTATCGATCGCAATCATTACAACCATGGAGATGTGGCAGCGCTACACTGACCTTGATGAGTATTTAAGGTTTTTTATGCGTAGCAGCGTCAGATATCACAAACAGCCTGAAAACCAAGAAGAGTGATTTCTCAACGAATATGGACTGGCAAGTGCACGCACATAAAAGTCAGCTTAATCGGAACAGCTGTCCAATCTGTCCAACTGGTTTCAGGTAAGGATGGTAGGTAAATGAAGTTATCGGATTCGAAAGATATTCTTGGTTCAGCTAACACAGAGCGTGTGCATGAGTCGAAATGGATCACGGTACCCCACAAGAGTACAGTCCCATGAAAGGCTCTGTGTCTGTCCTACTGTTCGTTCTGGGTTGAGGCTTAAGTTTGGTAAGCTGATGAACAATAGATATTGGGATGTGTTGTAAGTTCAACAGATTTTGTTCTGGACAACTGTTTCATAATTTCCTATTCAACAACAAACATTTTGAAAAAACAAAATAAAACGCAAGTTGGGAGTCAACGTTTTAGGCTAAAAAATAGCCGGTTCATACTCTTCACAAACTGACAGTTAGAGTGGAGATTGTCCCCAAAAAATGCTGTACGAAATGAGTCGACATTTTAATAGTTGGGTTTTGGATCAGCCATTCGAAGTGACTCCCGTGGACATTGAAGAAATTGACCGACAGAAGCGCTTGTAGTCCTTTGAAGGGTTACAAGGTCCTAGTATTCAGAAACCATCCTTGGTAGAATGAACCATTTTAAGCGATGATGCAGTGAGTCGAATGGATGTAATCGGATTTATTGGGTGCAACGAAACTCGTGTATTCTGATAGAATCGCATCGCAACTGTAACCGTAAAGTACCCGAATGCTTTGGAATGCCCAATACTACACTATCTACGTCCCGCAATGGGTCTTTTGAGGGCCACACAATCTGACTTCCGCAAAGAATCATTGTTTCAGTGACATATTACCTGTATCGTTGCTTGTTCTGGGTTTGAAACTGAAGTATAATTTCATTGATCAGTCGGCGGTTACCGTACTAAATGTAACACGAACAGAGTAGAGAAGCCTGACATGCTTCTACTCGGGGAACCGAAACAAAACGACGTCACAAGTAAAGTGCATAAGTCTGTATTTTCGAGGTACAGCGCCAGACTGTACGGTTCTGAATAACCAACCGGAGTACACGCTGTGAACCGTGTTAGCCAGATGCGTTGAAATAGCACTAGTTCTCGACCGTCTGGCTCTATTGCGTAACTATGTTGAATGAGGTTATATTTTTCTTCCGTTAAATTATTTCTTCACGTGTCCAATATGATTTGTTAAAAAACAGCAAGATAAAGAATAAACAGGAATATTCTCGGTGTGCGTTGACATTTTGACGTTAGAGTTAAAAAAACACCATGAGTATGCGGGTGAACCGAAGTCTCAAAACTGAAATTGGGAAGGTTATCCAAAATGCGCCTTGCAGCCCAACAGCAAATGATACTAGTTACCATATAGCTTTCAAAAAAGCAGACCAATACAGAGGAAGTTTCTTTACGTTGCGGAAGCCAGATAGTGTGGTAATATTTCGACCACGTTCCTCAAAATAAACATTTCATTCCGACTAGGAAATTAGCTATTTGAAGAAGCTTTTGTTCAACAACGTCTATTCAGCAAACTCCCATTTGCTTTATTAGTGGGACGGTGGAAAACAGTTTTTTTGTATGAGGCAAAACGTTGCCGAAATTAGTGTGCCGCGCCGTCCAGGTGGCTTAGCTGAAAGTGAATGAATTTACGTAACAAACAGTAACTGAGTTCTTTTTCCAAAAACGTTCAAACAATATGCATTTCCTAGCCCTTAGAAATGTATTCAAAACGTGTTTGTGACCGAAATAATTTGGTTCACAATTACATGAGAAATATGAAACAAATATGACGTCTACTCAATAAAGGTAACAGGATTAAACAAACGGTCGCAGTATCACACGCATACTTGAGCTGTCTTCATCGTTCAATACTATACCCGTATCGTCAGCATCTATATAACTCCTTAAATAACTGTGCACATCATCCAACAAAATGACTACTTAATATAGTCAATTTCTTACTTACGCACCTGATCAGTTCAAGTTCATAGCTATTCGAAATACGGAGCTGAGATCCTTGTATAAACACACGAAGTTCTACAAGGACTACAAAGCTGTCCGAAGACTTTTTAATGGATGCTAGATCAGATGAATGATAATATGTGGGCTGAATACAGACAGATTGATCAAATAAAGACGAGCCAAAAATGGGTCGCTCAAGATTTACACACACACACAACATCAAATGTTTAGGAACGTTCATAAGCTGCGCATAAGAATTTGAAGTAAACTGCATTCCAACAAGCTTCGTCGAATCGTAATGACTGTCTAAGGAAATCAGCGAAAACAACGTACTTTCTTATGCTTTGGATTTGAGAAGACAATACGAAAAGTTCTGGAGATTCTAGATGTATCCTTTAAAGTGGGTACATTAACCTCTTCTGGGCTGCTCTGGGAGGAAAGTGAAGATTCGTGTACACCTGTGATGTGTAAATTTATCATCTGGTCCGGATTGACAGGCGCTTGTGGGGTCTTCGGCTCGGACAATTTAGAATAGTTCGAATCCCCTGTAAACGACCAAAACCCGAATGGATTCCGGTTTACTTCCGTGTTAGGGTATTCCGAGTTCGACATGAAGAATGACGGTAACCGAAGCGTCCTTGAAGGAGACTTTCCAAACAAGTTTGAAACTGGTTGATCTTCACATTCGGAGTATGATTCTACAAGTAAAATAAAAACTTTCTGCTAGCAGCGCCCAAAATTGATCAGACTTCAAAATTTAATGCAATACTATTATTCAAGAGGCTCACAACAGGCCGTCTTGTAATTGAAAGATTTTTATGACAGCAAATAACCTACATGGTAAATACACGCTCGTAGTTCTCATAAATACTCGCTTCTTCCGAATGATGTTTTCCCTAAATGCCAAACATGGACGCACAACAAGACGCAGCTGACAGATTAGTTAGAAAAGCGTGTTTGAAGCCCCGGACTAAGTTCACTGAAGTCAACAAGACAATGATCAAGCAAACGTTGCGGAATGCTAATCTTCCCATTTGCCAGCGCAACTGGATGTTAGGAACAATCACAGTAGACCGTATATCTAGGGGTTACGGAAAAGAGTGGAAATTGTCATACGACGATATCCATACCAATATGACAGTATACGTCGTCTGCTTAAAGTATTCGATTCGGTGTGCGATGTTCCACAGACGTCTAGGGGTGACAAGACTTAATACACATTGACAGATGGAATCCTAATTGCAAAAAGCGGTCAGACAAGGACTGAAACTCAGTTACAAACTACCATAAGCATATCAATAGCATAAGTTGTGAGGCAACAAAAAAGCAAACAGTCAAGTAGCAACGGCAGTGAAGAGATAAAAGCAGCTATAGGCTCCTAGAGTGTTTACATCGATAGAGAAATAAAGATATTCTACCTCAGGGTCCTGAAAGAATGCATCAAGTGTGCGTTAGAATTCGTCAACTGATGATGTTGGTACAACAGACCAAGATAACGTGTTCCATAATGAATATACTCGAATACCGAATGTGTGTGAGTTGTGGGTCGAATGGTTCATCCAATGTTATGGTTCAAACTAACTTGTCTTGCCGAACAGAAAGTCTGAACAATGAGTAGAATATACACAGAAAACTTGCTATGATGGCATATAGTATATACAATGCCAAACAATTGTCACTCTATCAAAAATGCCTCAACTTCATCAGGAAAAATAAAAACTGATCCCATCGGAACGCGTTAGCACCTCATGTTTCAACTTTTACATCAACATATCACACTTCACTTTTGTTTCTATTATCACAACAAGGGAATGAAACAATTTTCTGAAACGTTTTCAAAGCGCCCTAGAAGCCATCAAGTTGTGTTGGAAACTCCACCAACCCATGTTGTCTCCAAATGTTTATGATCCGATGAACAAGCTAGCAACAAAAGGAAGTATACCATATTTGTAGCTCGAAACATCCGTGATAAGACTCTACGTTATCACTCAGAAGAAACCCATGATTCATCCAAGGGTTGATAACAAAAATGAAGTTTCGAAGTATTTCAATAATTCTGTCTGATAAAATTGTTGAACATTAATATCAAATCTTTTCTTGAACTCATTCTGACTGTTCATCAAACGTATATGAAACTTCTGTCGCGTAAAATCTTTAACTAATGAGTGATTCATTAACGTCCAAAAATGCAAGGTTTTCAATCACGGTGTCTCAAGATGAACCTTACAACCTTAAGGAAGACTGTTGGAGTGCACACACAGCATTCCATAGCCTGAACCAACATTGCTCGTCTATGGATTTCAACGTAACCCTTCTTGGAGGTTTGGCCTATATGCCCATCTCGTTCAAAGGTCAGTGAAGGGTATGTATAGAAACAAGCCTGTGCAACGTTAATTAGGAAACAGACAGACCCACTGATGTAGTTCCAATCAGCACTTTGTCCACACTAGCAGTTTCCGCATTCGTGCCCAAAATCCTAAGACTTCTAAATAGTTGCCCTGCCACTGAAGCTGTTCGACTCAAATATAGACGATTATATTGTTCAACACGAAGATCTTTGAATTCCATTGCTTGAATCTCTTCGATATCCACGACTCAGTGAGTTGCTGGAATTGATTCAATACAGTTAAGATGAATGAACAGTTGCCGATTACGACGTGTATACATCAAAAACTGAATTGTGGTCACCTAAGCGATGGAAAAATGGGATTAGTAACTCAAACATGCGTCGATTGGGCAAAGGCATCGAAACTCAAACAGTTGGTCATGATCAGTGTGTACTAAATTTGCTGTGACAACAGGTCTGAGCAACAGGCCTGCCTACATTTAGAACAAGTGCTGCATTCACGATTAAACATCACAATTCGTCCCGAGATTTCGGCATTTCAAGGATGGATATTTACAGGCATATGAGCACATGCACCTGTTTCACAGTACTGACAGCCTAAGTGATCTCGAGAAACGATGCTTACTCTTCAATCAACTCTCACATGAGCCTTCGCCGTTCTGCCTGATTGGACATCGCAAGCAGGACTCTGCATGTGATTCGAAAAAGAGGTAACAATGCAATTGGTGAAGATGACCGCACTGAGGTATTTTTAAATTTTCGCTGTGGAAAATCTCTTCGATATGATGTTTTGTCAGTGAACAGATATCTGAGGAGCCGATTTCAGAAGCGAAGGTGTCCGTAATCTTGTGAACCTATGAAGGATTCGATTAAGGTAATTCAAAAAATGTTCTGAAGCATTAAAGTTCAGTTCTTGATTGGCCAGAGTGATTTGAACGTCATCATGAGGTTGTACTAAAGGGCCTATGCAAATTTAAATATTCTTTTTCTCTCGCTGGATGCTGTTGAAACTAAGTACTGTTATAGTCAATCTAGGCAGCTTGAAATAGTGGTGACGGTCGATCAATTTCTTTCGTTCCAGCTGACCAAACAATAACCCATACACGTAATAAACCGCGATCATCTAGTGTAATGGGAATATTTCAGCTAGGATCTCAATACATTTAGTCTTTTGTTAACACTTATGGAGGAAAGACTGTTAACTATCAGTATGTTTGCCACATTTTAATCGATCCCCAAATTGTTGGTTACATGCTGGTCTGAACAACCGGCCTCATGGATTTATGTTAAGAAGGGGAATTTATGAAAAACAGGTTAAGTTGAGTAGAAAACGGCAAACAATTGCTATGCACCAAAAGCGATTTATGTGGTCGATATTGAAACAAAAACAGTAGCGAAAATTCGCATTATTCACTCTGAATTAGTGAAATTGCTGTCGATGCATGCACTTGAAAACACGTTTACGCAAAAGCTAGGCACAGTATATACACATCTCATGCGTGTTGGATGACCATTGCCAACTACTTTGCTCAATGTTGCACTTGAAAATTCATCTAACACGATGCCTCTGCATGATTGATTGGGTAATGCTTAACTTCATGGTTTTCAGTTTGTCCTCGTTTGCCATAAACTTCTCCTAAGCCATTAGGTCATGGGTCAATTGGTTTTTTTTTGTCGGAGTTTTAAAATCCAGCACTAACTTGAAAGTAGGTAGCAGCCTTAGCTGAAGTATGCTAAATCGGTGTAGGTGCTCCCAGATTAATACATTATGTACTTTCAAACCGATAAAACTGAGTTTTGAAGAGCAATCTAGTCGCCAATCACCAGAACAGGACTGCGTAAAAAAAGCTATGCTCCGTGATTAACCGTTTTGAAACATATTTGAAATGACATTTGCGACAAACGTTCACGTTCGTGTGTCGAACATGCCACATACAACAGATCCTCCTATGATAACAACCATTGAGAAACACGAAAATTTATCCCTAGATAATAGCAGGCACTGTGAGATGGACAAGAACCAAAATTCATATTCATGTAGTGTGTCACTACTGTCGGTGTGGCGCATCAAAAAAGGTAAACCAGTAAGTCCTGAGTGGTTAAGTTAAACTTCATTTTGTTTATATCACAAGAAGCGTTTGTCTGGTTGGGGCAAGTTATGACGCTATGAGATATCGCTACTGCGAGTGAGTTGGTTGACAGCATAATAATGTAGTTACCAACCACGTTTGGTCGTCGCGTTGTGCTGGGTAAGCGGAAAATATTAAGGCAATTTGGCACTTATAAAGACACAAATTCGACTTCATTCAACAGACGATTTGAAGTGGTCGAATGAGAAAC
The DNA here is from genome assembly GCA_014338405.1 of Paragonimus skrjabini miyazakii. Classification (NCBI taxonomy): domain Eukaryota; kingdom Metazoa; phylum Platyhelminthes; class Trematoda; order Plagiorchiida; family Troglotrematidae; genus Paragonimus; species Paragonimus skrjabini miyazakii. Next base: position 88,913 of record JTDE01001397.1, on the reverse strand, counting down.
TCTTTTAATCAAAGATGCTTTGTTCTATTCACTATCCTTAAAATGTGCCAGTAAGTAAATATGTGAATGTTTTTCACTCAAGATGCGAGGAATAAACTAGACGTAACGTTTAAGTTGATGTTTTAGTTTAAAACAACAAGTTAGATTAATTACCAAATTTTTTATTCGTTTTGCTGATTTTAGTCCGAAATATAAGGAAATGTCATGAAGACCGGATAAATATGTGTCTCATTACAAAACCAGGTTGAATACCTTAGACAAAGTCTCGCTTGTCGGACAATTTGAATGGCTGTTACATACAACATATGCTGCGGAAAATGAAACGATGGTTTCTAGTTGGGCAGCACTAGCAAGAAGATTACCATGAAAACAGTGTCTGTGGTTACAACGCAAGATTTTCAAAGATCGCACTTCATTTGATATATTCCAAAAGCAATTATCAGAGAAAATGGGATGTTGAAATGGTTTATTTTGAACCACAGTCGAATACTGATTATATCGACTACTATAAATATATCTGCATTCAACCCCAGTCAATTCCAGCTTACAATAATGTTTTCCTTTTTGCCTGTGAACTAACTACAGTTGCATCTTTGCTACAGTATGATTAAAAGAAAACCGGCGTCACATCAGACACTACATATGTGAGACAAACCATCCACAAATCTCATGGCGTTCCAAATTATGAACCAAAATCAAATTTCTCTTACCATCTACCGTGTCCGTGACCGGTGGAGGTTCCAAGTGACCATGATGTTTTCTAATGGCCTGCTCCAGACAGTGTAAAAATGTGTCCAAATGGCTCTTTGCAGAAAACAAAAGCGGCGTCAGTGATATACCTTCTTTAGTGATGAACACGGCTGAGGAATGTTCAGCTACAAGAAAAGTAGTATACAAAGACGGTATAAACGAACTGATAACCGTTTTGACAAAGTGATTTGATAAGATAGTTTCAAGGTGAACGACGAGTTGGTATTGCATACAGCAATGAACCTTCACGTAAACATGAAAACACCAAGTAAGTGACCATTTTGACTGACAAACAAAATTTCAATTTAAAGTTATCCTCCGGCATCACTATGAAAAAATAGCCATGCTCACAAGTCCACATTAAACGGATAATTTGTAACTAGCTTGTCTTCAATGCAATTGAAATTAACTATCCAACCATATTTGAAACACTGAGTTCCCTTGATCCAGTTAACCAATAACGATAGAAGACGTGTAGCGCGAGATGTTAACACTTCGTTTACTCTCTTCAGTCACGAACGTAAAACATTAGAATATATAGGACATGCGGAAAGCAACAACAATAGAAACCACCAACGATTGGGTTTGCATACAGCAAGGACTGTTATCAGTCCCAGGTGCCTACAACAAAGAATGGGTGAACATATGCCTAAATGGTTGATGCGCGCCATGACGCAACACAGCGAGTAAGACGAAATCCGACCTCATCCATAGCAAAGCATATCATGGAAACAGGTCACGTTGTTGACCCCACCAACTCGTTCCAAGTGTCGTTGCGTAGTCGGAACCCGAAATTGCTTGCCTTCTCCGAGGCAATGTTAATCAATACTCGCCGTCCGGTCCTGTGTGTGCATAAACTGTTGAATCATGCAGGTTGTCTGCCCTGGAACTGATAAGTACTTGCGCCATGTAAACCCAATCGTTAGTTGTTTCTATTGTTGTTGATTTCTGCATGTCCTATGTATTCTAATCTTTTACGTTCGTGACTGAAGAGAGTAAACGAAATGTTAACATCTCGCGATATGTCTTCTATTGTTATTGGTATCCTACCATAGGCGAAAAGCATATGATCGATAATTTAACGAATAAAACCATTAGCTAACAACAAACAGTTTTCAGACCAAATCCCTTTCGGACAATCGTTATCTGAAGGAATTGATAACACGAAAAAGCGGTCTCAGTAGGACGTCGAAAAGACACAAAATGATATGAGGTGTTTACATCACGAAACGAGAAGTTTACTTCAGCTGAATTGGCACTTGGGAATGAAGTTTCACTTAGCATCTGCCAGTGAAGTGCACACAAACTGCCATGGTTTCTTACCTGTTAATCAACAACAAGACTGAACTGATATGGGGACATTTACAACACCTCATTGGTGATTACGTGAAAACCGAATGTCTTCCCGTCAAAAAATAGTAACCGTCCCATTTATCGTTTCACTCGGTATTCATTACAGTCCTTGGATAGTTACCAGATGACTAATTGCTTGAAAACAAACGTCCGGCGGTACACAGACCATTAAGGTCAGGTTTTACTTAATCACGCTCGAGTCTAGTAGTCAGAATTCGGTTTATAGCTGTTATAAGACTGGTCAGCACACACTTGGTTTGTACTGACAGTGTTTCCTTTAGGTTGCCAGTTGTGTCACATACTTACTGCAAAAATAGCCAAAAAAAAAGTCAATGAGTTAACACCCAACATCGTTCAGTTTCGAACTTTCTGCGACCATTCCTGGTCGGACTAACCAGATGAAGTAAACTGTTTCTGTCCAGATAAAGAGTATCCTAACAAATCGGATGCTAACATTGTGAAGCATTTACTAGGTAGACGCTCCGCGACACAAAATTAGCCTATTCAACTTTTTTTAGGTTATCTGTTCTAGCGAACGAAGATTTAAAAACGGAACTCTAGTGAAGTGTCAATCCGATTGAAACCACTATGAGGTAGTACAACGTTGTCTACTCAAGTTCTTGTGACCTAGCACTAGTGATAGGTGATGTTCCTCTAGATCAGCAGGATGTTGGCAGGCTACCTGTCACATTAGTAAGGCACATAATTAAAGCACACTATTACCATATTAAAACCTCATTAAGCAGATAAAGAGAACAATGAAAACGTCAATATATAACGGGATTAAAACAGACTGATTATAGTGCTATCAATCAATGTTTTCAATGTATGCAGTAACAATAATCATCAGTGGTAACACCAACCATAAGGAAGAGAGGCAGAAATGTGAATGGGCTCTAGTTTTACATGCGGTAAAACCATCATCATTGTCGTCATTACCGTGATCAGCAAAACATCACAGACAGTAACACATCAGTAGCTCATATTGAGGCTAATCTACAAAATACGATTTATAGATTGCGACAGAGTATAGTAAACTAATAAAAATGTAAACATAGGCAATTACTCACCTGATTCATGGCAATGAATGTAGACCAAGTCTATCACCTTGATGCGAATGGCGTAACCCCAGTATGCTCTGAAACAAACAAAATTATGCAGAAGCGCAAGATGGGTACAAAGCAGGTGAACGATTGAAGCCAACAGACAGTGCAACAGGCATCTGAGATACTTACTCTCGATAACCATTCAACAGAGCAGAATTCGGCTGCATGCACCTATTATCTAATCTAGGTTGCCTCTGGGTTGATTCACAGTTCCGCGACCAACTTTCTGAGAGCGAGGGTGTTGACGCGTCAGAAGCCATCGCCCAATTCGGAGTCCAGCTGACAAAAATTCCCAGGTCTTTGCCATGGTCGTGTATGGATAAATACCCCGGTAGTGGTGAATCGTTATCCTTCTATAAGGAAACAAAACAAGCGGTTTGACACAATGTTTATTCTGGAGGGGAGGATCCCCAAAGCTGGACAACACGTCAGCAAAAACAGCAATTCTGGATGTTTGACCGCTGAATCCGTGACTCATCAAATCAGTATACTTAGATGACGATCACTTTGGAGCTGTTTCGTGTTCTTTCAACGGCAACTCAACGAGTGGTACAGTCTACGTAGTCTATGTGAAGAAACGTCTTACAATAATCAAACAACAAAACAGACGTTCGTAGTATGCGAGTGAATTTCATGACAATATAACGGCCTATTATCACGCGATACTGACTGATAAACCAAGTATTCACTAAAAAATTGCCTTCCTGAGCCTTACAACCTGTAAAACGACAATTTTGAGTCAAGCGCTGCGATGAAAAGGAAACAGTAGGTCAAGCAAACTGACATACAACCGAGAGTGAGTCGGCAATTGATAATACGTAGGAAAGCGCTAAAACAGTTCAGCCAATGAGACAATATCTTACTGTTTGTACGCGTATGTTATTTTTTCCGTAGACAAGCATGGACCGAATGCTCTGATGCATTGATTCCACATGTTCTCTGGCCGCAGAAGCCAAATTTCGTCTTGAGACTCGAAGGGATTCCGAAACAGAAAACCCGGCACGTTCCGTTTCCAGAATCTGGCTTGCTGTCGAACTAACTTCGGTAGCCTGGGAGAGACTGAGCACCGAACTGGTCCGACTCAAATCCTGACTCGGCTCCGGTGTTGACCGTCTTGGTGAATCCTTGGAACAGTGAGGAAAGATTGATTGCTTAATCTATAGTAACGTTACGTACTAGTGTTGAATATACAATAATATACATGAGTCATACAAATCAAATGTTGAAATCTTCAATGGAGTAAACTCAACATCATAAACGGCAGAATTCTTCTCGTTTTCAATATGCAATTACCGATGGCTGGCAGTTAAAGTTTTGTGATGAAACGAAATTTCCTAATTCTCTTACACGAATTCAAACATGAAGAACACATGGAAATTCATCTGCTTATTCAAGGGAGAAAACAGAACTTATTTGATGTGAAGGCAGGATGACGTTGTTTAACAGACTAGTTGGGAAAACTCAACACCAATCAGTTGAAAAAACGGGTAAGAATTAACGATGATTCGTAACATGTGGGAAACACAGAACAGGTAAACGTAATCAGAAACACATCAACAGCGTTTTCAGAAGTGAACTAAACCAGAGCGATACTAATTTAGCTGCACAAATAACTAATCACCGTAGTGGTACCCAACTAATACATTGTGCATTTCATCTGAATGAAATAACCCCTGCACTGGCTAACATTGTCAAGCAACCGCATAGAGTGGATAGGCAGCACTGATTACATTAAGCTTGCAACGAAGGTAACTGATGAACAAACATCCAGCGAAGTATGATACTTGATTACGCAGACCAAGAAGTATTACAGATACTAGTAGAACATTTCAAACGTAGTAGAAATAACTGCCACCCTTTTGAATAAAATTCGTGTGAATCAGAGGCACAAAAATTGAATTATAGGCCTTGGATACATTGAAAAACGAAGTTTAAAAACACCTCAAAAACATGAAGTCTGCCATCATGTGATTCCGTCTCCATCACATCCAGATCTGACCCATTTTCCTTGTTCACAGATAAGTTTGGAATAGACGCGGCTCGAAGGTTTCGATTAGCCACTTGCCACGATTGACATGAAGGAGGAACATACGATAGCTCACGTGACATGAGACTACCGGAAATACCATGACGCTGTATCAGTTCGGATACCGGTGGGTCCGTATACAGGTGATCTGTAGTTCTGGTGCGAGAATAATCAATTGCACAAGGACCTCCTAAAGAGGGTAATAACAAAATGAGGATAAGAACACAATCCGTGATAAGAAGAGGTGATTAATGATCAAAGGATGAATTCTACAGAATGACTTAATTAGATGGTTAAGGTGATCACAACAGAGTTGAACTAAACTATAATTTGATTCCGCCTAGCATAAAGATAATATAGTGAATACTGAAGAGTAATCAAAACGAGATATTTATCATACCAAACTTAAAATACGGATGTACTGTCTGTAATACTATGAAAGAGTACTACAACTTTCAGCAGACAAACTCATATGGAGGTGCAACAATGTCAGCGATGCACAGTGATGTTTTTTTTAAATGTTTTGGTCGCCACTGAAAGTAACTCACATTTGAAGCAAGCCAGTGAATGGATGCAAGTTCAGGATTTACCTAAATGTTTCCCAGTATTGTGATAATAGCAGATCAGCAACACACGTCCATGCAAAAACACATTTTTGGTAAATTGAGAACACACAAGACTCATTCAGCTCATAAAGTGAAACAAACAGACCTTTAAGCAAGTAGTCAACCTAATGGATTTTTGGAAACCGAACTTAGTTGAAATCAAAATAGATTTTTTTAAATTTAAAACCGCCTAACTAAGAAAGCTTAAATAAGTTGCCGATAATATTGAACATACGCCTTAAAATTTCAAACATCAAATGGAAAACCGAAGGCAGAATAAGTGAACTGAAACAGCTGGTAGTTTAACATGTGAATACTTGGCTGAGGTAAGTTTTGAAAATTACCGGAAGTAAGTTAATGGGTCGAACAATTTTCAGTTCACTGTTGCCTACCGTTATCGACAAAAGTGCGCTAGTGATCAAAAGTGATACAAAGCTGACAGCCAGTCAAGAAAAAGTCAGCTTCCTGATAAAAACAAGATAACAGATGGCATCCAATTCACTAAAGATAAGCTTAACTGCTTACACTAAGCATCGAGACACAAACTCAGATGACTTACACATGACAAGCACAAAGCATCTGGGCATTTTTCACTGCCCCATAGAATTAATAACTTGGCAAAACAGTGCACAGAGTCTAAGTCATGGATTGCCTCAAAGTCTAAAATCAGCAGCTACGTAATTCACCAGTCCCTCATCCGGAAAACGAACATTCCTACAATTACGAGTGCTTGGTCTCATTTCCTTTGGCCAGATGGATTTGCTTCCAGAGACCAACGTGGCATCTCATAAGTCAAGATAAGTATAACCGCGGAGGCAAGGGACTAGCTAGGGCGCTCTTTGTAACGTTCGGCCCAATAAAGCAGCCCTTTTGATCAATGATTATGAGGTCTCATAAGACTCTTAAACGGATCCGTTTAGGCCGCCCTAAAACAACCTGAAATAATCTAGTAATAACCTGAGATATGAAGCGAGTTTTTATAAAATTGGCTTTACGCAATTACTATGGTTCCTATTCAGTTACGAAGAAACGGGTGAGATCCCTCAGGGTATCTCTACACAGCACGGTACATCCAGTAATGAATGGGATGTACCGCACTTATTCAGCAGCATTAAGAATTTTTCTCAGATCCAGTAATTGTCGTACCTACGGACTCAGTTACAACAGACAACGGCCTGTACGGACTGGGTGGAGCGGAATCACATACTAATAGGGACCGAGTAGATTTTCTATTTACCGGTGATCAGTAAATGAAAACAGTGTCTAAAGTAATCACAACTCGTGACTACAACAACCTGAACAGTGTGGAATGGTTGCATAGGGATATTCACACATGGAAAACGTACGTCCAGCTACTTGTATATAGTTACACATACATATGAAGATAGTGATTTTGGGCGCGTTATAATTAGCTAGGTTATTCCGTACCCGCTAACCAAAACTGATGGAACAGAAACGTGAACAAAGGTCGGAGTGAGTGAATTTCTTTGACTTTCAGAAATCAACTGATGAATGATGTTCAGTGTATTCAGTTTGCAGCTAGCTTCAGACTTCTAGGTGAATACACTCAGTGTCCTAACCTGTTTAATAGCTTGTCCAAACAAGTTTACTCTGAGTTATTGACCGTAGCACAAAAGTTTCAAGGATCAAGCTCTCATATTTTTCAACGACAGTAATACGCATGACTTTATATATTCGTTGATTGTATCAAAGTACTGGGAAAATCGTGCATATCTCACAAATATTGCGATATGTCATACAAAAAGTGACTGAAGTGTAACTAAAAAACGTAATTACTTTCTTATACAAGTAACAAATAGGCTGTAGTACGCTTCAGCATACAGTGTTCGGTTTATGGTTTTTTTAAATGTGAATCCACCCATCTTCAGTAATTATACTAAGCTTAATAGCATGTACACCAACATGATATGAATCGATTGCATTAATCAAATTATAATAGAATTCGCCATTCATTCAGGTTAATTAAAATTATTTGCGACAAAAACAGAAGAAAACTTTTCAATGACACTCACTGATAAACTACAAGGTGGTGGTTGTAAAACTTGAAACCTTTTCTTCGTTACACTAACCAGCAAAATAATCCCTAGTAGGACCGTGGAAATCCAAGGAGACATATCATCTGCAAAACGTAGTTCAGTCAATTGACCCGCAGAATAACAACATGCTCTTTCCAAATTTACAATAGCCCTCAACTATTGTGTGAATGAAATCGTCCCTGTCCACACAGAGTTTGCTTGTAGACCATTCAAAAAGATGTGAATATTTGATGGCGAAACAAACACGTGATCCTGTGATGAAGTACCGTATTTTGTGAGCGTCAGATCACCTCTCCTGTTAACCTAAATGTGACGGGTTGTTTTGGTCATCCGGATGACAGCCGCTAAAAGTTAATGTTTAGGAGTCGTTTCACACTCGAGGGAAATCAACAAACACAATTGAAGCCCACGGTCGTTTATTCTTAAAGCGAATTTATCTTCATACATTTATTTCCCTCGTTTTATTCTAATATTTTGTTACAGTAACCGAGAACAATTGACTCTTGTTAAAATTGGGCAATTTGAACCGTTGTATGTCTGTGGTAAACTTATGAAAAGTTAGTTTAGCTACTGATAAGTAGGAAGAGATTTTGGTTGATAAGAATTAAACAAAACCCATAAATGATTGCAGCCTTTGCATTCCCAGAGGTTATTTTGATGTAATTCCGATGTAAGTTATGCAATCGTCACATTCATCGTTGGCTCAGAAAAACTGGTCTAATAATATACCATACATTCCTCACTTTGCTGAAGTTGTTATGCTTTCATCACATTATGAAAAATTATGTATATACAAATGAAATCCAGACGAAAACTACAGATACCGGAAATATTCGAATATGTATGTGAAGCTAAATTTTACGGTGTTTCATTGTGGCATTGAAACAGAATCAAAGACCAAACCTTTCGTGAATGTAAACGTTCACTGTAACTATGATACACGTTCACTAAAATTTGCCAAATTAACCTACGTCGATGGTGACTAACCAGCATGGTCAGAAATCAGTCAGCAGTGTGGTTGACTACTCTGAACATAATTATGTTTGTACACGATGCTTGATGTTCCAATCAAATTATTTTGACCTCATTTTGATCGCATGCAGTTTGCGGGTTTATGTAACTCAGCTAACAGCTTACAATTTTTCCTGTTACGATTTATTAGAGAAATCCAAACAGTGTTTCAAGAAAACATAATTTATTAAGAAACTCCAGTCATGTATGAAATTTGTACGGTTAGTAATTTATCATTGCTCAAGTGTGGTTGAATCACTAATCAGGAATTCCGGCCATAAATCCTCCAAAAAGTATTTCTAAGTAAGATATTTTGACTCTCCAACACCATGTCACTAACCAAAAATAATAAAAACCTCTGAATCAACAATGGACGGTCTGAAATGAGAACTAAAAATGGGACAGAGTATTAAGTATGAAACTTACAAGGGACAGTCGAATAACTCTCTACCTACCTTAAACGGTCCACTCACGCCCTATCAGGTTACAGGCAACCTGTTAGAAACATAATTGTCCAAAATTTCAAGAAGTCGATCGACCGATATGAACTAGTGCTTCAATACACAATCGATAGTAACGTAATTACTTAACAAAATGACCATGTTCAATGTAACGCGAGTTAGTGTATTCCTAGGGAATAATCGAGACAACGGAAGTGGCTGATAATAAGATCAAATCACGATCACGTACACTTCAAGTGCGTGTACTTATTGAAAACTGATGGGTCGATAAGGCTTATTTTAACATGCGATGTTTAGAAGGCCAGTGACATAGAGTCTACAGGTGATCAACGATCCGCTGGGACTCACGTTTGAGAGAATAGACAAGTGTGGAAATAGCCGACGACAAGCATTATTGATCGGTGATTTGTACGAGATTGTAATCATGTGAATTGAACCAACGGTTGTTAAATAAATTTAAAATCCCATGTATGTTTAATTGTGAAACCGATAATGAACATTCGGATCATATAAAAGCTAGTGGTATATAAAATCGTGAAAAGTAGTCAGCCAATGCATGAATGACCAGATAATACAGACACATGAAAGTATGATGAGAAACACTAATCTGTGTTAAACAACGGTCAGTTTACATCCAATGGTACGTAAAATAACAGTAGATGCAGTAAACAGTTAGAAAGAAATTGAAAGATGTCACGGAGAAATAAGTTCAACTTGTATGGTAGTCAACCTATTAGTTCCCGTGGGATTCATAAGACCTAAATCCACCGATTATAACATGAAAAACAAAGTTTGATAACCTTGCTCTGATGAACTAAGGAATGTAGTGAACACCAATTATAAGTGACCGAGAGAGTAATAATCAACGGAATTACGAAGTCTACAGACCAGATTAAATATGAACAGTCGCACTAAGGTTCACTTAAACACAAAGCCGAACAATACCTAAAGATAACAATATCACTGGAACAAGACAAACGTAAACTTTCGATTTCCGTGAGTAAGTGAAGAGATCTACAGTCGAGATGGGAATAAATGCAACAAGTTTATCAATCGAACAATGATAGAACAGGCAAATCGTGAGGTAAGCAGCGTAAATTACCAAAGCCGCAGTATATCTAATGATCTTGCCCTCATTTAGATATCCTGAGGTCGAATTTTAAAGCAATTGGAGATTTATCTGACATAAGTTGAACGTAACTCCCAATTGTCCGCAGCAATCGCATCCACATGCCATGTTTAGTCACATTAATTTGAAAAGAAACACCGGATTCTACTTCCGTCCACCAAGACCTCAACAGTATGATATAACATTAATAAGACCGGGATTTGAACACCAGCCCACGGTATCATGGAGCGATCACGGTGACCACTGCGTCAATGGCTCGCACTAGCCACAACAAAATTATCGCACACGAACGTTTAGTGACATTCGTTTGTGCACTATGATTAAGTTGGTTTCGAGAGGAATGCAAAAACCGTCCTGTTACTTTCAAACAATGACCTCAAGTTTCTGAGTATCACTCACAACCAAATTTAGCCGCGTTTAAACAAAACACTCTGACTGTACTTAAAGTGAGGCTACTGAGGCGTAGGTCAAAATGTCAGCCTGATAACAACGCGCATCTAGGCTTTAATACTTGGCAAACACCGCTGACGAGCTGGAGTAGAAGTGACATTATAGTCCAATGCCTCTTTGATAAAAGAGTTGACATAAAGTTCTATGGAATGTCAAGCAGAGAATAGGTAGTATACACATAACCTGCATATACACAGAAAGCTGTTGTCACGGCAAACCGGAGGATGAAGTTGTATTGATCATTGCAGCTGAACAAGCCATGGATACAAATGTGATTAACACTATGAAATAACGACATCACAATTAAGATGTAACTGTAACCGTGATGGTTAGACTGGACACGGAACGCGTGGTGGGTTACTGAAGTCGTACGGCTTGAAAAAAGTGTTTCCAGACGTATGGAAGTCAATCAATCATTTGAATCCAGTTATTCTGAAATGTGACCAAAACTCGATATTTCACGGCTTTGGTTGACTGCCACCGACTCCCGAAACTGGAAGTTGCTGAGTTGACAGTAGGATGCGAATTAGTAGGAAATGCTACCGTCAGACAGGCGCCTAATTTCTAACCCATTTGATGATTACTAATAAATAACAAGCTCAAATGACTAAAAATGTTCTGTAGAAAGAAACACAATTTTAAAACTTTGATTTTACAAAGACAACTAATCCGAAAACATTTGGGATTAACACAGGCAAATTCGCAAATAAAAGTGTGGAAGCAATACCTACTCACGAACATGTAACGTTTGTGTTCGTAAGACTTGCGATATTTAATGTTTCCGCAGTTCTGAAAAACGACTTATCCAATATATATATATATATATGTTTGATAACGGATCCTAGTGTGGATTTGAAACGTCACAATAAATCGTTAACTACTCAGTGTTTGCCCTTTTAACACCTTATATATATATAACGTGATGATCACTCCCAAGGAAAGTTGGATACATACAATTCTATAAAACAGTTACAGGCAAATTACGAACAGGTTCCGAATTTAAGCCATACTCTTCACAGTTTGTCAAATACCGCTCAGCTTTAATGGAAATAGCAGCAAACGACAGATATTAAACTACAGTTTGGCTTTTAGGATGGCTCAACCATTTCAGGATTCACGGGTTTCATAGGCATGAACACTGCTCATAGCATTGTATAAAAAATTGGTGTGTGTGACTTAATAGTGTTGTGAGCCAAGAACACGAATGGTGCATGGGTTATCCATTCAGGGAAGGAACACATGCGTTTAAACATGACAAGAAACAAAAACACTCATCTGTATACAGTACTAATTCCTAAAAGTCAAGGTTGCTACAGATGCCAATGCTCAGTTCCTGCATGTACCGAGAACTACTTCATGCCATGTTGCACTCTGATTTTCCTTCCCGTGTTTCTCCAGCGGCTACTTCAATGTCAAAACCCATGCTCTTCTCCCACTACTGAATAGCAGTGGTATGAGTAGTATAGTGCGACCACTCGTCCTCACTACGCTAGTACATTGTTGGTATGCACTGGTTCTTTCAAACGACCGTAATTCAACCCTTAGTGCCTGCTGGTTGTTGGGACAACTGGAAAGCATTAACGATTATGGTCGGATCTGATCAGAGACACTGACGTATTCTGACGCGGCAGGAAGCCTAAAATGACAATGATCAAACTACTGGACCCTTCGCGTTTACTCGACTAGTTCATCACAATAAATTCAAATAATTCGTTTGTTTAAAAAATGGAAAGAAATAAACCTATTCTTTGAAAATAAACCATCGTTCTTCAGAAGTATAGACAAGGTTAAATGTATGGGTATGGGAAAAACAAAACTGTTGTTAGTTGTCCAGCTATCTATCGTGTTATCAGGATGAACAAGAATCTGATGCAATGAACCACATGCAAATAGGTGACAGAAATCGATTTCACATTTCATTGATACTGACTTGACAATAATCAATTACTCATCAGTAACCTAAATTTATTCCGTTCATTAAACTAAAACAATGTGCTAACGAGAGAAAATAATGATTCAATGCGTTGTACCTGAGTAGGAGTTGTAAGTAAACTTGTGAACAAGCAAAAAAACAATAGAACAAAATAATGTAATCCAATGTTGTTGGTTCGATTAGATAGTCTCGCCCAATCTGCTTTAGGTAAAAGAACAAAGTGAACGATTTTATTGCACACAAGCTAAAATAACAATTTCATTAGACAGATTGACCAAATGTCCGAATGAAGAGTTCTCGCAATATATAACACGTGATAAATAGTTTGGCGTGAAAAACGTTTTGAAACTTACTTATGTACACATTCGAAAGTAGAAAATTCAGTTTAAAAACATCGAAGAGTTGAAAAAGGTCAATTACAGAAGGTCACCATGGACAGGATTTAACTCAGAGTGCGCAGACCACGACAACACACGCTAAAACCAATTTCTGCCGACAAACGTCCCAGTTTTCCCGATTTTACTGACTAAACTATCAATTACTGAGTGTTATTCGGAGTTGAAATAAAATAATGTAGAAAACTATTGTTGTTGGGTCTAAAGTTTTTCGGAAACAGTTAGCGCGTTTTACTAAACTGATAGTGTTAATATCGCAAATTCGCGCCAACTTTTGACGGATAACGTTGAGTGTAAATTGAGTGTAAATTGAGTGCAAATGGGTTTCATGAAAGATGGGGATACACCTGTTAAGTGAAAAAGTACATTATCTTCAAGCAATGAAACTCAGTGAGTGATAGCATATCTCCTAAAAGAACAGTAAAATCAACAGCAGTCAAACGGAATCGTCTATCAGAGGCTATGTAGTGGGTCGCCATCAACTGTAAGCATCGTACTACATGAAAAACAAACAGAAGTGTCATGAACAGTAACAAAACTTTTCAAATAAGTGCTGAGAACTTAGTAGTGCAATCGTCACAGAACTTGATAGAGCACAATAAGAGCCAGCAACATAATGTATGAACATGCTTCGCACATATGGTAGGCTTCTTGGATCGTTTGTCACTACTAGGACACGAAATACTTTCAATAGATCTTCCTATACTTTGCAGGGCGAAAATTGGAGTCAAATGAAAGAAACAACCCTAACCTAAATGACATCCATTTTTCTCATAGGTTTGAAACATAAAATGACAAAACTGAGCCATGTTCATAGACCAAAAGAAAAAAAGGAAGTCAAATTCTGAATACATACATGTTGATGTATCATTCGACAAAAAATTACCATAAATAATGTGAAGCTATAAACTGATATTTTTGATGGAATACAAATGATTTACGAAATGCATACAAATTACACGCAAATCATATCTTTGCAAGATATATATTACTGATGTTGAGAAACATACGATATGTTTAGCAAAATCAGCAACTTTGGAACAAATTAGGAACGTAGAAAAATGATAAAGAAAACCATGAAAAACGGATTCCTGAACTTACGGTTAATTTTCAAAGACGAACAAGTTATTGCATAACGCTGCACGAATCTGAGCTCCTAGTATACTTGTTGATGCTCAATAACAAACAAGGACAACCTGAAGTGCACAGCTCGTTACCCGGGTAAACAGGTAAGTCGCCTGAACTTCATCCAGGCACGTCCCCACAGTACGGATTTTTGAGATAACCTTCCAGGTTAGGATTAACTGGAAAATAGGCTGGATTTTTCTGGCGAATAAAAAACCGAGGACAAAGAACAATAGCACCACCAAAGGATGTTTGATTCAGGGTTGACAGACAGCCTCCTAAAAGTACCATGTAGGCTCTTTGACGGAAGAGTTTCAGATGTCCCCAAGAAGAATACATGGGACCACAAAGAGCATGCATTCCGAGGAAGGCGCACGAATCACCACGGGGATCACTGGATCTGATGGGTAAGGAAAGTGCCCATTGGCATTTGGAATATTTTGACCTCATTCGAAGGTCATACGAAACAATTTGGTCGCCGGCCGTCGCAACCAGGAGGCAAGCATCGCAAAAGCCCTGTGGATATTAGTTTGCCATATCAAATCCGCATGTCTTAGTGAATTCATGAACTCTTATGCCGTCTCTGTCATAACTATGTGAGTTGTGTATTAGGCACCCTGGATGTATGCACCTTATCTGAAAGGCGTATGAATCGAACCACAACCCGTTAAATATTATGAGTAAAAATACTTTACAAACCGAGAGTAGGTCAGGATTCACACTCAAGCAATCCATAACGGGTAAAATAAGTAAACATGTGGAACCTAGAATGTAAATCAAACATGAAGCAGCACTATACTTTCTCAACAAAGTAACTTGTAAACAGATGCGCAAAAGTAGCACATCATACAGGCAATGTAATCATTTTGGCACCAATTAAATACATCGATAAGTATGAAAAACCAAGGTTTCGGATGAACTCAAACCTACAGAATGCGCAGATGGAGAAGGCGTTCTACCAGCTAAGTCACAAATTTCAAATTGTGACTCAGTTGCCCACGAATCATGTCGTGCTGAATGGAAACAATCAAATAATCCAAGAGCGTGATTGCTCAGGTAGGATATTTCAAGTAATGCATGCTCGCTTCCAAGGAAGTCACTGTTAAGCGTCGACAAAACACAATATTGTTGAAAAACACTTTTAGATCGAAAGGTATCAATTTTCCAAAAAGACTTCTAAGCAAGACCCAAATGAATATGCATGTGAGAATGGTTACAAAATGAGTATCAGTAGAAGAAATAGGTGAATGAAAATTGAAAAGAATGATTGCTCAAGAAAATCAATACCAAAGCAACCATCAATCACGATCACAGAATGCAACCATTAATGAGTGCGTTTGAAATGGAGCTGATAACACCAATATTTCTACTTTGAACTTGGTTGTGAATGAGAAAGGATATGTCGCAAACTTACTCAACAAATCGGCGAGAAGTAAGCCATCACACGGATCGGCCAAAATCGCATGTTTCTCATAGTACCGACTAGAAGTAAACACAGATCAAAAACATTTTTGAAGTAAGTCAATTGATGCAAGCCACAGTGCACAGTATTACTGAGAAAGGTTCGCAACCAAGACATGCGAATGCTAGAAACAGGCTTGCGCATACTGTATATGAGAGTATTAATGCTACCCGTCTGCCAAAGTACAGTAAAACGGCTCGAATGGACAGAACTTGTGCCAAATCAACGCAAAGAAATCTCCCGAGTGCAATCGATAAAACAACTACCACATGGGAGAATATCAAATCTTTCAGAACTTCGTTTCACCAACCAGCTGCCACAACATTAGGCAGATCCTCGGCAGAATAGCAAGCAATAGCTAAACAGAGAAGAGTCACGGACTCCGCATGCATGATTATGGAACGGACACCGTGTAATAGTAAGCTGAGCGTTATGAAGAACTTACAGCAAAATTGCAGTCTGTCAGTCGGTGTGGTTATCACATCATAAACATCTGTATGTTATGTTAATTAATAAAATCCGCATAAGACATCTGTACACCCATACCATAGATAGATAAAGTCAGCATACATCAATGTTTTGGAGTCTAGTGAGACAGGCAAGAATTGTGGGTCAAGAAGTGCTGTAATGAAATGACAATAAATAGTTATTCAAACAACTTGAGATAGAAATACGTTATATGGCATTTTTTAATCTACCCCTATGGACAGCCAGATGACTGTAGGCAATCCACTTGGAATGGTTAATCAAGTCATCGAAAAAGAAACATCGTCCAGTCTGGCCAGACAGATGTCTCCCATGTTGATGTATAGCCTTCGACGCATGCGGTTATCAGCCTCATAACAAATGGCGTATCACAACACAGACGTTCAATAAAACAATTTATCTGAGAATGTAGTCAACTAGTTTTTATCCTGAAAAAAACAGCTGATGACGAGCGGATAATCATTTGACATCGAACGTGCGCATGCAACGGCGTGCATACAGCAAGACTAATGTGAGTAAACTGATTAGTTCGTATTTGTAGACTTTTGATAATACAATACCGGAACAAAAGATAGTTCTCTAAAAATAAATCGGGATGTTATTTAGATAAAAGGCAAATTAATCGTTGACAGCTTGACAAAAACTTAATGAAATCAAAGATATGTTTAGTATTTGCATAATATACACTTCTAACCGTAAAAAATGTGAAATCAGATAAGCTATGTTTTCGTTCTTCAAACACAACTACTACGTTATGAATAAAGTAGCCAGAGTTAGAAAACACGATAATAAAAAAAACAACCAGCTGCCTTTGTATTCACTATCCATCACTGTCGTATGACAGTCAATCGATCACTTGATACGTGGACTGTCAACGTTAGAGTTGTAATAAACTACAACGGTTTATACAACTTTGTAACCATGGCCACTTAAAGTTTACAACATGGAATTCGTTCCCAAGTTCGAGTCGGTAACTTAACGCAATGAACTCAACAAACCATAGTTACATATCACTAGTGTGAGGGAAGGAAAAAATGCCCACAACAAATCAGTAGGATGGATTCAGGTCACTAAATCTGGGTTATGACAATATGATCCTGAAAACTGTACTCAAACCCAATTAGAAGATAGACCGTAACAAACAAGTTCAATTCATATTGTCCCATGCGTGTTAAACGTGTAAGTAAACCGAGGCGACACACAAGTACAAAAAATCACTTATTTGATAATAAAAACCCAGAGTAATTATTCACATCTCTATTGCAGCCTCTAATCAACATACGGTCAATGAAGACGGACGGAAATTGTTACTATAAACCGTGAAGGTTTTAGGTGGGGTAATGTGCAGCTTAGTCTCAACTGTAGAGGTCATAGCACAGTATAATAATTTTGTGTTTGACAGGATCAGATATTTTGAGGTTGGATAGAAAACCACACGATCAGTTAAAAGATGTGTTTACTTTGAGAAAACGATCAACTTGAGCAAAGTGACCGGTTTCACAGTAACATCCTTAAAGAGTAACGACTGACCATCTACGGAATTCCCAAAACAAAAGTGTACACCATCTACCTGGAAGAGGTCTGAATGAATTTAATCACACTAACAATGAGGGATAGCAGCTGAACGATTTACAAACAGTTCAGGTAAAACAACAAATATTTCTGACTCTGCCAAACATGTTGGACTGTCAACTACTACTTCAAAGTGCGAAATGCTTGTACACAACTGTAGTGATCACATGGATTTGCTGCTGTATGTTGCTAGTCAATCGGTTCGTGTACGTAAAACACCGTAGTGGTAGTAGCAGCAATAACAACAATGACAACAGACACAGAAAGTGGAGTAGACATCTGTTTTCGATAGGTTAAGTGATGTGTGGCGAAATCTTATAGGTGGTTGAGAGACATGCATGAAAGAAGACAGTGACATCAAGCTTAATCTATGGCTATGAACCAGGGCTGTTCGATAACAATGAAGCAAACCGTTTGCAAATATCTTATCATCAATGTCTGCGTTTGAACGCGTGTACTAGGTATCACTGGCAGATATGCGACAACTAATGGGCCAATCAAAATAGGTTGGACGATGAGGCTGTTGTAACTCAAGGTTTGTTTAGAAACGATTAAACAGCTGGAACTTAATCGCACTGTTTTGGTCTGTTAAACATTTACCGCCAAGTGCATACACCTTTTCTTCACCTGACTTCACTGGGGGTAAGATCTATTAAGGAAGTCGGACAATGACAGCCGTATGATGGCTGCCGTACAGATGATGTCACGCTCTCACATATTATGGTTATGCGTTCGCAAAATGTTTAAATACAGTGTAAAGCGTTTGGATATAAACGTAATAAGCAGTATGCAAAAAGTATCAGCTTAAGTCATGATACCATCTACAAATCTCATAGGTGAATAGATATGTGTACACACGTGTACACAGATTCAGAATCATTCAGTGGTTTGTCGGCAATCGTTAAAAGATAAAGTGAAACGGGAGCAATCATTGTGATCAGCGATCAGAGGAGGCTCAGACCAAATTGAACAGTGTGACGTGACTAGTCCATTTATTGAAGTGCATTCATTGTTGCCACGTGAACTCACATTCGAAACAATTACTGTTGCCATTAGCAGGACAAATAAAAACAGTCAGTAGACGTTAGTAAGCTTAAACAGAATGAACCCTTAGCGGATGCATTGCGATGCAAGTTTGTTACGGTCAAAATATTAGTAAAATCTCAAAGCCGTTGGTTTATTACTTGAGATTCGTGCTGTCGTAGAGCAAATTGATATATGGTTTTATTCCATCGTGTTGTTATTTCCAAGTTCATCAATACAATTATGAAGATGTTCTATTGTTACAATGACCACATCAGTTCGAAAAGAACATCTGTTAGTATGTGCTCCTGACAGCTGAAGTGTAAACTGTTAGATCATTTTCTATCGGTCACCTTCAATGTGGAAGCTTCATAACTGTCAGGGGATCTATCTTTTCTTCCCAAAACCGCCCTCTTCCCCGAGGAAAAGATTTTACTAAATCAGAATGAGCAAGAACGTCATGAACAGTCGAGAACTAACCTTTGGTAATTTTTACCTGTCAGGTCTGTATTCCGAAATGCTCGTTGGTGGCTTAGTGACCTTAACTATTAGTTTTGGTAACTGTCCTTCGACCTTCTGATTTGAGTATGTTTGTAGGTCGTTATGCACCATATACATACTCTGTAATCTTCCCTTTGACGCTTATGTTTTTGCAGCAGAACAAAGTTGCCTTTTGCACCCGTCTTTTGGTTTGTCTCGGGAGCAATTAACGGGGACAATCCCGTCAATCATCGGATCAAGATTTTCCGTTTTCTTTGTTACGATGAGGAGAATCCGATTTCTATCAAACGCATTACTATACTGTGGACGAACAAGAGTATTCCTTCGATGGTTTACAACAATACCCAGACAAATATATTTGTAGCAGTTTTGTGTAAATCATTTATTGCTGACAAAGTCCGTGTCATATCGTTTTAACTTTAAACGACCAGATTACATTCGTCCACTATTTACACGCGCGCATGCCTAGTAGACAAGCTGAAATAAGTGACGGACAAATAGTGGTTTGCTACAGCGACATATCAGAACACCATTAAACATTAACAACTTTTCTTCTTCATCGACCGTCTCAACATTACACAAAACAGACCGTTCGTCCTAATTGTTGGTTGTCATTCTTGAACCAGTTGTATTTCATCCAATCAACCTCATAATAATCTCCTGTATATGCTGTATTGTGTCAGAGCAAAAAAATGTACTGTTTGCAAACTGTTGACCTCTAGTCAACTGGAAAAAGAACGGCTACCGAAGAATGTGAATAGAATTCAATTTTCTATCTATGAACGATACCAATAGATGGTCGAGGATTTGGTTCACATAAAATGGACTTCATTCACAATTTACTTCAGCTTCACTTTACTTTCAGTTAAGCGCCATAGAAAAGAAGAAGCAGACTCAAGTTTCACTAACCTTAGTGCTCGTCAGCAAGAGTGGAATTCGTTACCCTCAGAAAAAATTGATTGAAAAGCCCATCCGCAATTCAAAAATGGACTATTAAATGAAGGCGAGGTTCAATTAACGTAGACTATATCCCCAATTACTAGCCAATAGTCAATAAACAGCTCTGTAAATATCATGACTACTTTGATTTCAACTTGTTAGGGTTCCTGATTATGACGTCATCGACTGGGAGTAATAAGAATGCTACTGTGTTTAAACGCGAGCAGATCAGACAACCTAAGCAAGACTTAAAGAAGAACATGGCTGAGAGTGTATGCATAATAATCTACTCACGCCTAATGTGAGATCAGCAGTACAGTGTTTAACAAGGTTACCTTGAGGGCGTGCACATGAGTTTCAATTTAGGTCATAACAAGAGTATGCATTACTAAACAGTTCTACTAAAATAGAAACTCAAGCCTAGTGTTCCTTTTCAAAAGAAGCTGATGACATTGTCTACAAATGCCTGTAAATGTGAGAAGTGGTCAGAGTAACTCTGTGCATGTGAACAGTTTAATATGTATCCTACTGTAAGTTATTAATGCGCACACTTTTACTGCACTATGGAGGCTTCCAACGATTTGATCTTCCGCATGATATGATACTGTGTATTTAAGCGTTAGAATGAAATACACTTTCAATGGGAACTCGCTCCATATAACAAAAACAAGCACAGGACAGGATGGACAACTCCGATGGGCTCTATCTAGAAGTTCAGGAGGAACTTACTATAATGAGATTATTGAACGGTTTCAAGAACTGATACGATATTTACGAACAGTAGATGCAAGCACACTGTAGCGTGGCCGAATAGGACAAAACTTACGAAGCATTCTTCGTTAGGAAAAGAAGGATCTTGTCTAAAACCTTCTCCAAAAGGGCGACACGAATCCAGAAGTTTCTTAACCTGGGATCCACGTTAGTTGTACTATGGGAGCAGTGAAAGAAAATAGACAACTGCCTTCAGAACAGGAAAACACTAAAAATAAATTGTGGGAGAATAAACACAAACCTCGATTGGTCAACTGTAAACGTTACTGAAGACCAAACACATCCAGGCATTATCATCAGACAGAAGACAGACATATCAATGGAACGCAGTGTTAACAGAAATTCGAACTGGTCAGGTCAACACACTCACTTTGCTAGTTCAAATCACTTGAAATAAAAATAGTCTGCCAAGAGCACCGTAAAGAGAGACAAGCGTACAAGAATGGTATGTTATATTGGTAGCAGAAATGCTCACAACAACGTTGACGAGAAACGGCTACACACAGAACGGCGGAAGACATAACCAACCGAGGACCAATGCCGACAAAACGAGAGAAGGCCGAAGTAACAATACACAGTTCACTACAGTCTACTACAGTCTTTCAGCCACTGCAGATTCGAGAGTCTGGGGACGGATCCACAAACCACCTTCAGTTTCAATCAAAGGAGCCAGGGCATATTAAACTTTACTTAGCTGTAGAGAAATCTACACTAACACAACTTATAAGTACCTAACCTCCGGAATAAAACAATATACAAACAAATGAACCATTCACACGCAAAATTCACAAACCATTCCAAAGGTAGCAGTAATTCTCACCGTAACTGATTGGATGACGCACCCTGTTATCAGGTTACAACATGAATTTCATTCCACCACAAGAGACAGTCCTTAAAATCGATCGTAGCCGTGAATATTAACTGGTTTAGGTCCGATCTAAATTGGTGAAAATCATTAGTCCTGAATCGTGTCTTTGGTGTAATCCGTAGTTAGCGTCATTAAGATCGCAATTATCAAAGTTCACCAATGAATCGACGTTTTTCATTCCGACTACAGTATTCTCTAAACAAAGAAGACCTTCTGGAGAGAGTGAAGCAGATTCTACGGAGTACTAACAATAACAGTTTCATTCCGAGTGACTAAGTTAACGCTACGATTGTGCTGATACAGCAGAAGCTTCGAAATGAAGCGCAATATCAAAGTGACTTCAGTTTTCTGTGACGATTGTACAATTAACACACAAAGACGAGAGATCACATGCCAAGATGGTAATAACCACAACATAACAATTGCCACTGGGAGTGGAAGAGAGATAATTAATTGACTTCAAGCAATAGTCAGTAATTGCTACCATTGTGAGATTTCAGGCAAGCTTGAACAATATCAGGCTGTCTGGTCAAAGATAAGAGTCATATGATTTGAACCCAAGAATCCTAGAATAGAAGAACAACAATATAACCGTCGTTTTATCTTGAGTCAGGAACAATTTAGGAAAAGTAAAATGAGGAAGTTTACACTTTGTGAGACGTCATTCAGTTGATTAGTGTTTTGAATAATGCAAAAACGGATGAGGTAATGTTTGATCTCTTTTATTTCTAGACCCTTAGTACATATTACAGTTGTCACCTAAATCAAAATTTTTGGGTATACAGGCTCCCAAACGAGGCCCTTGATACTGTGGACCTAGCAATGACACTTCTCGTCATATTGGTCGTAGGTACTAATCGACAACCACTAAACAATCGTCTCCCAACATTCAAGTATACAAATGCAAATAGAAGACATA
>JTDE01001397.1:12255-65871 GCA_014338405.1 Paragonimus skrjabini miyazakii | reverse complement strand
CAGCTCAGCCGTCTGTTGTTATAAGCCTAAAAATCTATAACGCAAAGCCGCACTATGCTGGAGGCGCTATCAATAGGCCCAAAACGTTCCCATCCGAAGTCTAAATGAGATTCAATTTGAAAACTTACATGCGCAACTGAATGGACTCGTTCTTTCGTCAGAATTTGATGCTGAACAGTGTAAGTCCCCTCTCGTGAATGCTTGCTATACTTACCTGAATGGCACGGTGCCGAAGTTCAGCTTATTGAAGCGTGAACATTTAGTCGCTACAAGAGAGTTGTAATCCAACCAGAATATTTTAATCATGAAGCCTGACAAAGGAGCGGGAATAGTTTTACTTGATAAAATTGATTATCTTATCAAAATGTGATCAATTCTATCAGAAAGCTGAAAGTTTTGGAAAACAAAAAAGCATAAAAATAGAACGAGAGCAACAGAAAAAAGCTTATCCCAATTACTGTGCCAAATGAAACAAGCAGACGTTACCCATGCTTCAACTTTTGAGCATACCAGACCTACAGGAACCGTCATTTCACGCTTGTACCGTCTTCCCATAGTTCATAAAGACGGAGCGCCATTGAAACAGACCCTAGATATGTACAATTCGCCGTATCATACCTTGGCAAAATGGCAAGTGGGGATATTAGGACCGATCAAATCAAGACTAACTTCTTTTAGTCTAGAGGACACCTTCAACTTTGTAGATTCAATCGATTCAATGAATATCGGGGACGACAACATAGTGTCCTTGGATGTGACTTCTCTATCCCCTAATGTTCCATTGCAAGAAACTATTGACTATCTCCGCACCTATATCGAGAACAATTGAATTGATGCCGAAATTACAGGGAAAAATTGAGAGAACTATTGTTGTTTTTCACCTATAATGTTCGATTTCAATTTAATGGAGAGTTATACAGGCAGAAAGACAGAGTGGCAATGGATTCAACTCTAGATCAGCCACTCCCAGATATAGTTATGGCCAAACAGGAAACCACTGAATTCAATCACATCGTACCTAGGTGAAAGCTTTGCAAGCGCTATATGGATGATAGATTTTGTCTTACTAGATGAGCTCAACAAAGCACACCCATATATAAAGTTCACCGTCGAGTGAGAACAACACGACAGTCTCTCATTCCTAGATGTCGCGTTGTAGACGGATCAATACATACATTTTCGCAGTTTTGTCTCGTTAAAGTACAAAAGAAATTTGGTATGTTGTCTGCTGAACAGAACGCAAAACATCTCTACACCGGACACTCTCCAGCAGGAAGTGAGATATATTCGAGAAATTCTCACTGAAAATGGATACCCTCAGAGATTCATAGATAAAAATCTGCATTCCGGCACAAAACTTGAACTCGTGCAGACTGCGGGGAAAAAGCAGGTTTTCACCTGTCTCTCATATAGGGGTGAGGTTAACAGTGAAATAATTAGCCGTAGACTTTCAAACGCGGGCGAGACTGCCTACCCTGCAGCGAGACTTATCGTGTCGTTCGACACTTGTCCGGTACCGGTACCATGCCTTAAAGATAGTTTGCCCAAGTTCTCTTAGTCTTTCTGTATCTACTCTCTCACCTGTTGTTGTCAAGCCGGTTACTTTGGAGGACCACAAGGCCGTTGTCGGAAAGGATTCGTGAACATCTACAGAAATAGCTTCGCGACGGTTCGAGAAAGCCTATTTCCAATGCGATTGGCTCCTACTTACTTGGCACCGGCCATCAAATAAATCCGGATGAAGCGCATCGGGTCATCTACGAAGTTCGTCAAGCCTGCTCCAGAGCTGTCAGAGTGCGATTGTTATCAACGGCCGAGGCTATTGCAATCAGACTCCACAAGCCTTACCTATGTGCCCAAAAACAATTCGTACAAACCCTCCACCTCCCCTGGCCAATCATTCCACATCCACTTGAAACCCAAGCATGCGTGGACCACTCGTCATTGATGAACGAATGTCTCATGACAGGCACGTGTAACACTCCAATACATTCACCAACACTCCAATACCCTCCTCCAGTAGATTGTGATCCGTACCACTCCTATGGCTCTTAATGACCTATCTGACACGTTATAATTTTCATATATAACTCGTACTTGCCCTGTATAATTGTAAAGGCTTGATGAGAATTACCGAAAAAAACTGTTTGCAAAATTGACTTCTAGTGTCGAAGTGAAAATAAGCTCGTAAATGACATTAGAAGCGAACAGATTCCATGAATGTTGCACCCCGGTAAAGAGACTTACTCTATAGTATAGGCTCTGTTTAATGTGGTTTTGTAGACATGTGCTACTAGCTCTATCTTATCAATGGTGTATTTTACTAGATAACAGATTGAGCGGTCATACCGTTAGAATTTCTTTTTGTTAGTTGTCCCATGTAGGACATCTTGTCGATAGAGAACACCGATAAATTTATCCGAATAGCTGTTCATCATAAGCAGCCAATTAGGAAAATCATCTTCCTTGTGAATCAAATCTATTAGAAACGACTTTCACAATCTGCTCAAGAGCTTTGTGACTACATCACGTATGCATGCAAATGATGTAAAGCTACCAAAATTTAAGTAGTGTCTGTTTCAGAACAAATTCCTGTAAACTGTTTGCTGCAGACTGTCACTGGGATCTCAAGTTATTAGTAAATATAGAAATGGAACAAAAACGGTATTCTCTAGTTCATGTGACAAAGGAGATCCAGGATGAACCCTTTTTAAAACCAAGATTATAAAGAACAACCTCAGTAGTTAGAAGTGAAAAACCATCATAACCGCGAGAAATAAAGCTGAGATGATATTATCAGAATTTCCACCAAAAAGATGTTCGACCGTATAGGTTCCATTTGACTTCTCAACGCTAAATCAAGTTGTTTATAAGTATGCAACCCAAAATGGAGTCCGACGGTTGTTGTACTGGAAAGAAGTAGACTCGTGAGTTAGTCATCTAGTGATGGTAAGTCAGCTGAATCAGGGGTGAGTAAATCAGTAATCAGCAAAGGTAGTTACATAAAAAATACCAATAATCATGTCTGTACGATGATTCATCTAATGTAGATGTAAGATGTCAATGTAACCATATGCCTAAGGACACGAATCTGACTCCAGATTTAATGTCGTACATTATTCATGAAATGTGAATCTGGTATCCATTTAACTATTTATCCCAGCTCTAAATTGACACTCCAGATTACAAGTATATACTGTAAATAGTCTAATCGGGAATTAGATTTAATACATAGATCGCTGACAAATTATTGTTTTCATTTGCTTTGTCGGTATACCGCTCAAAAGGGATGGCATTGAACCGGCTTCTAACTACAAAATCACACATTCGCCGCGAATTGCTCATTGCTCAGGTCAGTCAGAGTCCAGCAACAAAGTGACCAATCACGATTGACCTTTGACGCAGTATCAGATTCGTTGGAATGAATCACTGTGTAAAGCAAATCGTTTAAGCGCGTGTTTTGTCAATATGAGAAAGCGATAAGCAGAGCCAAACCAATCAACGGAACAGTTGAAACCTCGAAATAAACAAGGTTGCTTGTTTATAAGCCTGGAAAAAAAAACTAAAATCGAGACTGATTGGTGCTTCAAGATTTGCTATTTTGTTTTCATTTCGGATAGTCACTGTTTGCAATATATCGTAATTCGTGGGTTGTAAGCAAGCGTCAAAGGCTTAAAACATTTGTTTGTGACCTTCATTTGAAAGGTTAGTGGTGACCGAAGCATCATTCTGTCCATTACAAACCAGCGTATAAACCTTGTTCTGTCAGACTGTATGATAGGTTACGACTAACAGAGTCTCTGGTGTACGTTCGTGCATGTTCTCCTGTCATGAAGAATCACTGCGGAACAGATTCAGACGAAGCACTATAGAATCAGGTACCAGTTTCAGTCAAGAGTGTATGGCTGTTCAAACTAGGGAAACCCTAGTTACTGACAACCGACTTGTATAAATGGAACATAGCTAAAGCATTCAGATGGATTTCCCAGTATCCCTCTCAAAAAGATGCACTAGTTTTGCCTTTTCGAGCTCAACAGCTGTTCACGTCATTACAACGACAGGAACTAAAACTCCATTTACAACTTTACGAATTAACACATTTGATCGTTCAATGACAACAGGTTGTGATTAACGTTCAGACTGCTCAACCTCTGTAAGATGAGACAACACCGATGTCCAGCTACATCCAATCAATTACTGAGTCGAAATCGACGATTTTGGGTAATCAGGTGATCAATATTTACAACCGCTTACCAAGCACCACGCACTTTTAACGTCCAACCAATGTCAATCCCACAGTGAGATTCCGAAAACGAAATCACCCAATTAAAAAAACAAGAAGGTTGCAATGTCTTCTTTTAACAAGTTTAGGATAGAAGGGATACTACTCACAAGCCCCTATGGCTCAGTAAGTTCGATGGATGAATAAGTTAGATTTGGTGTCAATTCGATAGAAGAGTGAACAGCAAATTCGGCTGAACAACGTCAAATTGCAGTCCGGAAACGGCGTTGATCACGAAACCCACAGTTATAAATTCGAGCCTCGGTGATCACTTACATTATTGAGAAGAAACGCGTAGCAAACAATCTCTTTTTCAATGCTTGTTTGCTACCTCTTTCTTCTCAAGACTAAACCGGACATAATCACAGTACTTACGTTATTGCCTAAGTTCGACAAGCCCGAGAGTGTAAGTTTCAAAAATTACATAGTATGACGTATATCAACAAATGCTTTGTGATATAAAACCAAAACTATATATGTACCAAGGGTGAAATCTAGTGAAACAAGAATAATCCATTGTCATCTAACGGATTACTTGAAGCGCAGTGCGAAAGCCATACCGCGTAAATGTGACTCGTAAACAATATTATGTCCTACCGTCTAAGCAAAAAAGAAGTTAACTAAACTAAACAATTTCTCTATTTTCATTCCACACTCAGTCTCATTGTTCGACTACTTAGAGTGTGCAACCATTTCATTGGAATGGCAGACCAAGTTTACCAATGATTGATCAACTAGATGGCGATTTGAAAGTAATCACGTGCGTTCACAGGATATTCAGTATAAAATCCATAACAAACTGTCAAGGTGATCAGGACTTGCGCGACATGAATGCACCTGTTAACATACTGGGAGTGTTTGTATGTTTATATACTACTTCGGAATTGGTCACCAAGCCAATACTTCTGTGAATCAGCAAGCAACAACAATGACTTTGAAGGCATGAGTACCACATCTGGTGATCCATATGGTGACTGGCGGAATATTTCGTTCTTTCTCAAGGCAGATGTTGCTGGTGACTCGACGAAACCAGGCTAGATGTTACAACCGGTTGATGTCTCACATTAGAACAAACAACCGACCAGTAAATATCAATCGCGTGTGTAGTCGACTAGAAAAAATTAATGGTGACAAAGACGGTGGAAGAAGACTTTCTGAATTCTCGCATGAAGAGACCACAACTCAAAATGTATGACACCTCAGAAATGAAACGACAAATGAGAACACACTGATACGATCTCTATCAATGTTCAAGGCGACGTCAACAGACTGTCAGATGGAAAGTACCCTTTGATAAAAAACGGAGCAAAACAAAAGAAATTACCAATACTAGCACACTCACTTTGGTGTAAACTTCATGTAAGGTGTGTCACCTACGCCATTACGATAAACGTTCAATTTCTTTGACATAACATTCCCATTCCGTACACGTAGAGGTAGGCTGTTTCTCCATGTTCCAGAGGTAGCAGATGACGCGAACGACGACGGAGAGTTTCCGTTGGTTGCACCATTGATGGCTAACTTCTGACGAACCAAAGCCAACGGATCACGCAGTGCGACTTGCGGTGCTGATAGCTTTGTGCCTGACTGCCAAATCATGGCATGCTGATGAAAATCCATCCGGTCCAGGGTTTGTTGGGCGGCCGGACACAGTTTGGCAATTCGACGACACAATGCCAACGTGGAGTTCTCATCAAATATGGTGAAAGCGTGCTGACGAAGACCGAATTTTACCACTGCTTCAACGGAAGCTGTCAGAAAAAAGTGTAGAAGGAAATATTTACGTGTGCTCATGAGGATGAATTGGGTAGAAAAGTCAACTTGCGTATTTCAAAATTCTTGTTATTTCACGATGAATAGCAATCAAAGAAACTTGGCAAGACTAGTTCAAACGCTTTAGTTTGAAAACTCACGTCCTAGTGCGCGTAGTCGATACAGCATTCTCTGTGAAATCAATTCAATAACTCAACTACGTGCATCATCTACGGATCACAATATGGTAATACTTTCCACCGACAACACCATTTGATACACGTATATATAAATTAAAAATTGCTTTACCGTTTCACGAATTAAATGAAAAAATGTAGGTTGAGTTTTTGCCTTTTTGCAATGCAGTGAGTTCTTATAACACATTGCATATCAAACCTGTCGCATTAGTGTAAATTACAACTGTTCAAAAAACAGTAAAACTTTAATAGAAACTATGACTCATGTGGTTCAACTAATGTGGGCAGTTGAGAATGTTCCATTTAACTGATGCAGGCATACTACAGTTCAAATAAACAAAAAACAGATGGAGACATTTGTGGAAATGATTTGGAGGGGGGAGGGTAGCGTAACCATTGTCGCAACCAAGGCTTTGGCATCCCAAATACTCGGTTGGCCTACGGCATATCAATAAGTGGACTTTACGGAGAAGCAGATGGCTTTCCATCCATCCCGTCACATACACTGCTAACCAACAGTAATGAAATTTCTAGACTACAAAGATGCCTTGAATCTCTGGATCGATTCACACTTTGAAGATGATAGCTAAGTGCAAAAATATACTGCTAATTGTCAGCTGTGCTATATTAACTCAAGCCATTATGAATAGAAAACTGTCGAAATATGCCTTACGTCACAAATGTCGTATTAATATCACGTGATTTCTTTATTCTTGGCCAACTTGATCAAAGCCAAAATACTGGGGCCTCTACTGCATACATGGACGCTGTCTACTTAACATGTGAGAGAGTAGCTGATGTGAATGATGTAGACAGTAGACTGCTGAGAACTCGTAAGATGCACTTATGGTTTTAAATATAATTTCCTGTTCCACCCCTATGCAACGAATGAGCCTTGCAACTTTTAGAATGAAGACAGTTCCCATAGCATTAATGTTAGGCAATGAACTTTCGGAGGTTGCTGGCCGGTTCATGCTGTATCACGCATAGAGTCCGGGACGTAAAACTGGCTCTCGTATTTCTAACGTAAACCAGTCGTCGCTAACTGTGCTCATCGTCGGCTTTGTTAAAGCGACTTACACAAAATTTAAGTTCACATGTAGAGGACCAAAGTAGGAACAGATTTGCCCAACAGTTGCGATGATTGTCTGTTAAAAGCGCAGTATGTCAAACAAGTACACCACGTGGACGCCACTGTTCTGTAACAGTCCTCAGACACAATGTGCTGTATAATCCGGAAGTCACCCAACAACCTGTCTCGTGGGCGGCATATACCGTCCGCCCTCAGCCAACAAGTATGCCAACGGTTCCCTACTGAAGGCAATGCGAGGAGCCTGTTTATCATACAGCAGTCCTGAAATAATGTACGATTTCAATCATCCCATGAACGACCCGAACGAGCCAATCAACCCAGCATCGGACATATTTTGGGCTACCATTGAAGTCTTACGGCTCACTAATCAGGTGCAACAGGCCACAAGGTGACGTAACAAAAATCGTCTGTTCCTTCTTGAGTTGGCGACTGCAACGAAGCCGCTAGTGGTCGATTTAGTAGAGACACTAGATCCTTTGGGCTGTAGCGACTATGCAGTGCTCAATTTTAGATTCATATGAGACGTTTATCTAAGTCAAGCACCGGAGGTCGCAAGATAAAACTTCACGCGAACTGACTTCAATCGTATGACCTAATTCCTCCAAGAGACAAACTGGCCGTCAGGAGATCGTTTTACCACAATTGACGAACGACGGGCTATGATAAAGGTCAACATACAGGAGACCATACAACTCTCCATCCCTGTGTTTACCCCGCGTCCACCGTCATCAACAGTGTGAATCAAACTGCCAACATGACGGCTTATCCAGCCGAAGTGCACTCCTTGGGATGCCTTTAGTCTGAATGGCACGCAACATATCTATCAGAGGTACAAGTGTACAGAGTGAGTGAGGTCGGATGAAACATTCCTTCATGTTCAACTATTTGTCAAATGCAGCAAGAACCTCAAGTACCTTCACAACTGTGTTTCCTCGCACACGCGTGTCAGGACAGGCATTTCGTATCCGGTGCGCGAAAGTCGCATTTCTTTCTCCAACACAGAGGCTGCAGAGATGTTGGGTAGGCACTATGCATAGGTCTGCAGAGAGAGCAGCCTGAAAAGCAGTCCTGCTCTCAACTACAACCATTTCAAAGTCCCTGAAGCCACGAAAACTGTAAACTCTGAATATGTCAGGCACAAGCCGTCTCTCCTCGCCACGGACAAGTTCCCGGTACGGATGGAATCTCTATCTTCTCCGAAACTGCACAGCGGTGATCAGCGAGCTCCTCGTGGACTTTTCCAATACTCCCTCAATACGATGACGGTCTTTCGGGTCTGGAGAACTGCTGACATAACTCCGGTCTAAAAGGGAGGATCTAGAATGAACGCAGTTAACTACCGTCCAATATCACTGTGACGTTCCAGTTCTGAATGGATGAAGAGTATACTTGATGACTGCCTCAGACATTACCTAGAGTGCAACGAACTACTGGCTAACGTCCAACATGGGTTCCGCAGGGGCCGTGTGACATCAATCTAACCGCGGGAGTAAGACAGCCGACGAAGACCTCGTTATTGACGTACTATGTTTGAATTTCACCAAAGCTTTCGACAGGGTAGATTACGCTATTCTGTTTGTTATCTCGCAAGCTTTCGGTATTCGATATAACGCTGTAGGCTAGCTGATTGACTACCTTGAGGACCGGTATTTTCGCGATCATACAGTAGCACCATAGAGATTCATGCTTGGACCACTGTTATTTACCCAGTTCATCGACGACTTCGCAGACCCCATCTCTCCGCTGCCTTTGCATGTCGAAGACTAAAAAATGTTAACCATAACCTCATCAGAAAACGAATTCATTCTCTAAAATGACCTCTACTCCCCGGATGAATGGGTGCGCGTTAACTAGCTACAATTTAACAGGTCCAGATATAAAGTCTCACACATCCGGCACAACACCTCTCACCCATATCACATTAAAAACGTGCGCTTTTCCGCTGTTGAATGCGACAGGAATTTGGGCATCATTATCACAAAGGGCCTAAATATCGGACCTAACGGTGAGTCAATGGCCCAAAGGGCTAACGGTCGGCGCTACACACTATCTCCTCTTCACAATTACTTTTGGATCGTACGTCCGTCCCCTGCTCGAGGTGGACATCCAAGTGTGTGCTCCCCACGTCGCTAAAGATTCCGTCAAGACTGAGTCTACCGAACGCCGAAAAACAGAGCTGGTCCAAGACCTCCGCAGTCAGATTTAACCCACAAGGCAAAACACCCATTCACAAAGACGTACTGTACTCTTAGCGATATCTTGCATCCCAACCGCAGCTTACTACTGAGGGCATACACAGCTGATTACCGAGAACACTCGTTAAAATTAGTTCATCAACAGAAGCGGCAGCTATGTCGACACAACTTTCCCTCTACAAGGGCTTGTTCTCATTAGAACGTTCTTCTGTAAACCGTAATTTACGGTCAAAGCATGCTTACATTTAAATGAAAACTGGAAATGAATATGCTCAGGACCTGTAGGTGCTACTGTACCCTAGCGGAGATTAAGTAGACTAATACCGCTAACCCAGGAACAACCTATTAACTGAGTGGTCAATGAGAACCAGATGGGCTCGCCTGCTGCCAACGGGTAAGCATGAGTGTACGTACGACTCTTTCTGCAACCTTGGCGTGATGGTCAGGCTTGTGTGCTGTTTTGATCCGGAGGGCTGTGCTGACTGCGACTTCGGTCGTTGCAGGTTCAACCATATCAGATTGACCAAAGGGGAGCAGCCAGACAGAAGACAGATGCGTCCGTTATGAGGCTTTCGTTGTATATGGTGTCAGTGTGTTGTGTTCTGGTTCGGTTTGTTATTTTCTTTTTTGCCCGATCTGATTCTCTATATGTGTGATTGGTTTGTCTGTGCAGTATTATCTCTATGTGAATGTGCCGAATATCTTAGGTTGTGACTGTCGAGCCTGTTCTGGATGGTTGATGCCGATGCGTATGTGTGCGTGTGTGTCATCTGCTGCCTCGTGGTGCAGGCTTTTGAGCCAAAGACTGGTTGAGGGCCCTAATCACTCTCCTGTCTAGGTCTGGGTGTCCTGATTGTATCCTAAGCCCATAAAAACAATGACTATATAACAGAAACCAAATACCCTACTGCATCGGCCGTCGCGCAGGATAAACCGGGTCGCCCTATCTGCTGCACATGGTAGGGTGGATAGGCGAAAATATGCTACTGCCAGACACACCCTCATACTGTCCCCCCAACGTGTATCCCCGAACAGATGATGCTCACTCAAGTTTCACTAACCCGAAGAGCAACCTGAAACAAGCCCGGGGATGGAAGATGCTTTGTGTTGGAGCATGGGATGTGCGCACGCTGCTGGATCGATGCAGCTCCAAAGGACGGCTAGAACGACGTACTGCACCGGCCGCAATGGGACTGCGTCACTATGGGATTGATGTAGCAGCCTTGAGCGAGACAAGGCTTGTGGACCAAGGTAAGTTACGGGAAGCAGGTGTCGGGCACACCTTCTACTGAATAGGTTACCCGACAGACGGTGCTCAGGAGCATGGTGTCTGTTTCGCAGTCGCTGATCGCGTCAACGCTTTGATGATAGGCGAACCGCACGGCATCAGCCCACGAATGCTGTCTATGCGCCTGCGACTCGGTCAAGGTAAGTGTGCCACAGTTATAAGTGTTTATGGTCCAACTATGTGTCACACTGATGATACAAAGGACCAGTTCTATGATCAACTGTCCGCCACAATCCGGTCGGTGCCGGTGACTGGTCGACTGTTTGCTTTGGGTGACTTGAATGCTCGGGTCCGGCGCGATTCGGTAGTTTGGCCGGGAGCCCTCGGACGCTACGGCATTGGTTCAGTCAATGAGAACGGTGATCGTCCGTTTCGCCTGTGTACTACTCACGAGCTGGCTATCACAAACACCCGATTCCAGCTGGATGCGAGCGACATAACGACGTGGACCCATCCACGAAGCGGTCATCACTACTTGCTTGATTACGTGATTGTGTGACAGCGCAACATCCGTGAAGTTCGCATCACGCAAATGATGCGCGGCGTTGAATGTAGCACCGATCATAGACTGGTTAGGACTAAATTATTTATCTATGTACGCAAGTCTGTTTACTGTAGATCTTCCGGGCAACGGCAGAAGTTAGATAACAAACGATTGGAAAACTGCGAGGGGAAGACTGCTTTTCAATGTGCAGTTGCCGCTTGTCTGCACGACGCTCTTGTATCCACTACCCCTGAGGGTATGTGGCAGTTCATCAAGGAACGAATCACGACGGCAGGCACAGAGAAGATTGGTGTCAAACGCCAGAAACGTCCGCACTGGTTCGACAACAATAACGCGGTTATCGCCGAGCTGCCTCCACAGTTGATCCGGGCAATGAAGCGAAGAAGGCGACGTTCCGAAGTATCCGCCGTCAATTGGCCAAGAGTGTTCATGGAATCAAGGACAACTGGTGGATGAAGCAGGGTGAGCGGATGCAGGGCTTCGCAGACCGTCGACGACATAAGGAGTTCTACGATTCGCTCAAAGCGATCTTCGGTCCGTCTGTCCAGTCTACTAAAGCACTGGCAGACGTGGACACCGACTGTTGGTACACCCAGCCAGAGGACATCATGAAGGTTTGGCGCAAACACTTTGGTAGCCTACTAAATCGTCCTGCTACCATTGATTGGGTGACCGGGAACAGCCTGCCGCAACAGGTCATCAAGCCTTCACTTGCTCTTGTTCCTGATTTGCTAGAATTGCAGAGAGCGATTGGTCAACTTCGCAACAGCAAGGTTGCAGATGAAGATGGGTAGCCAAGCGAAGTCCTGACGAATGGCGGGCCAACGATGGAGCGTGCACTGCTCCAGCTGGTTCACTCTATCTGGGAGCACGAGGAGATGCCACAAGATTTCAAGGATGCTATGACAGTACCTTTGTTTAAAGGTAAGGGTAACAAGCAATGCCCCGACAGCTATCGGAGCATGAGTCTGCTGAGCTGTGCAAGCAAGGTGCCTACCAGAATTCCTCTAAACGGACTGAATATGGAAGTCTTGGAGACAAATGGTTCTGAGGGGCAATGCGGATTCCGTAGGAGTCGGAGTACGATCGACTTAGTGTTTGCTGCTCGATGGTTTCAGGAGAAGTGCCGGGAACAAAACCAGCCCCTATATGCCCTCTTCGTAGACTTCACTAAGGTGTTCGATTCTGTGGGCTGCGAGGCAGTGTGGACGGTGCTTAGTAAGTTTGAATATCCAGGTAAGTTCATCAATTTGATTAGATTGTTGCATGTGGGCATGAGGGCGAAGGTGCAATCGTGTGGATCTACCTCTGATGATTTTGACACTGTCACTGGCGTGAAGCAGGGTTGTGTCCTGGCCCCATCCCTATTTAGTTTACATTTGACTGCCATGCGAACAGTTGCTTTCCAGGACTCTGGGGAGTATGACGTTGAGATAGAGTACCGGACAGATAAGCGCCTGCTGAATATTCGACGTTTCGGCGCCCCCAACTCAGTTATTCACAGATGACGGCGCAAGGCCGGCACACAACGAGGACAAACTACACTAACTGGCCACGGTCTTCGCGTCCACGGTATCCAAGTTCGGACTGGACACCAACACACAGGACGTTTCTCTTCTTTCAGCCTTCTCCGTGCAGATGCGTTATCTGTGCACCTTCACCCCAAATCCACGTTAATGGAGCCCTTGTCGACAGCTGCGCGGACTTTTGCTAAATGGACATCAGTTTGTCCAGCGATCTGTCCGTGGACCGCGAGTTATGAGCTCGTATGGCAAAGGTTAGTGCTGCATTCGAACGCCTTGAAAGACGTGTTTGGAAGAATCATAGCCTGAAGACGGCCGCTAGGCTCTTTGTCTACCGTTCAGTGGTGCTGTCTATAATGGTGTACGCCAGTGAAACTTATATATTGTACCAACGGGACGTGCGCTGTCTGAGCCGTTTCTATGAGTATTGAATGGTCAGACATGGTTCCGAAAACTGAGGTACTGCGACGAGCGGACATGGACGGGATAGAAAACAGACTGATTCTGAAACAGCTTCGTTGACTAGATCACGTCCGTCGGATGGGCGATGACCGTATTTCAAAGCAGCTGCTATATGGGCAATTAAAATCAGGTAAGCGAAATCCTGGTGGTCAAAAGCTGAGATACCAAGGTGTTGTTAGAAGAGTTAGCGCTGAACAGGAAGGTCCGGAGAAAAATGATCCGGACGGGTATCCCCACGTTTACTGAGCAATTATCACGCAGCCGAGAACGCGAGCGCACGGTACGCAAAGGAACCATCGGTGCCATAGGTCGTCGTGACATTACTCTGTGGCGGTGCGATGTGTGCTGTCGCGAATGCGCTGGCCGTTTCGGAATAGTAGATCACCAATGTACTCATAAGACATTGTCGACGAAGGGACAACGAATATGTCAAGCTGAAGTAG
The DNA here is from genome assembly GCA_014338405.1 of Paragonimus skrjabini miyazakii. Classification (NCBI taxonomy): domain Eukaryota; kingdom Metazoa; phylum Platyhelminthes; class Trematoda; order Plagiorchiida; family Troglotrematidae; genus Paragonimus; species Paragonimus skrjabini miyazakii. The sequence continues at coordinate 52,131 of JTDE01001397.1, read as the reverse complement.
GTTTTATCAGTTATATCCATTTTACTTCTCTCCTGTTCGTATCGACTAACGACCGCCGTCGTTTAGCAACTCACCCGCTCCTCTTTTTAGAAACTTGGGTGTCTATGGCCTTCTACCTCTCCTTTTCTTTAGCTCTGTTGGTTTGTTGTACGATGAATGTCTTGTCTGATTTTCAGTCCAACATTGAATTGTGTTTTTCTTCTCTATCCTCTCTAGAGTGCACTAACTAGTACTTCTATGTTGGACTATTACTTGCATTATATTCTCAATATTTCTCTTCCCAAATTAAATCGCACAGTTGCAGTCTCTCTCAGTTTGCTTTCCAAGAGATAAGGGTTCCGTTTCATAATAGCCATGGAATTAGCTAACCAGTATTAGCCTCCCGGTATTATTCCTTCGGGTTTACCCTAAAGACTAGGTGAGAGATTGTAACCACAAGTGGCTCAGCATAAGTCACTTGTAGTGATGGTTATGCGCGGGCGTCCTTTGACTTCAATTACTGTGACAGGTTAATCAGAAGCGGATTCTACCAACTATATCAGACATACTGAGCACAAGTCTTCGGCTCGCTCATAAGCATCAGATGGAATGGAAAAGTAAAAAAATGAAAAGGTCAGGGTAATTGTTCTTGTGGTAAGAATCAAATAAAATCACTCTCTCAACCAAGGAAAGATTATAAAGTTTGAGAAGGTTGATCTACCGTTTACAACACAATGTACTGTTTGTCGAGCTTCCGATTTATTTAAGTGAGACACAGAATCAATCAGAAACTAGACATATGAACACGAAAGTAGGCACTGTAAAGTTTCGGAATGTACGCTATACTCATGTCTCAGGATCAGGTCCTGGTGAACTGTAGTAAGGGCTTCGCATTGTGAGTATTGATGTTATTTGGTCAAGTTGTCTGTGAAGTACAATTCGTACCGAAACTTGTGCATTAGATTTCGTAAGAACAATAAATAGAACACAATACTTACTGAATTTATGTTAAATGGAAAGCAGTAACGTTAACACAACACAAATAACAAGTTTTATCGAAAACTTTCCGAGAATAATTGGACCAGCTGTTCAATTTCCTAGTACGAACTATTTGCACCATCGATAAAAATGCCACCCGTAAGTACATCTAATGAAATTTCGGAAAGCAGAACTAAATGATGTCCAGTGACTGAATTGCGGATTTTCGCACGAGTTTTAGAACAGACTGTATGGACAACTGACGATGCGGAGCAATGCATATTACATGAACACATTGTGGAAGTCATTGTGAGTCTACATGAAACTCAAACTTCCGGCTGTGGCCACATTTTGTTTACAAAAGGTAGACGCCATGATACTGATTGTATGAACACGTGCATACAGATTCGTTACTAGTGTTATAAGTATTCGCTAATGGGGATACGTTTTAAGTATACTTCAGTATGAGTTTAGTCTAATAAAGCGTCAGTACTGGCCGATTGGGTGATGCTATTGAGTTTAGTGTTCATGTTGATACATTTAAGCGTGGTGAAATCAGGTTGCTCAAACCAAAATAGTCGGGGGGGGGGGGGGAAATAACGTTCAAAATCGGTTTTCACTAATAAATTACACCGAAGTGGAATACAAAAGTGTTGTGTGTTCAGTGCAGTTATCGGTGGATGCGCGACTCACTCAAGTTCCGTTAATAGTTACTACATCGTTAGTGTTTGGTTTAGCCCGTGTGGTCTTTGACATATGTTCACTCAAGTATGAGTAATCTAACCCCGAATGAAGCAGTGGCTCACATATCGAATGTTAAACACTCTCGCCTACGTCAACATCTGTTTGCAGTGGTTCCAACAGCCAAGATCATCATTCACTGTCGTTATCAGTCGCCAGTTAATGGAGCAGCACAGTCCCGTTCAGTCATATTAAGCCTAACATGAAACAAACAGTCTGGATGCAACTTGAGGCTGCGTGCACAGGCTAGACGTTCCCGATTTTCCGGCTGCCCCTCTCACAAGACCGATTAAACTGTACCTCATTAGTAGATTTACATAATTTACCTTTCTGTCAAAAAAATCTGCACGCACTAAAGTAATTTAAGCTGAATACGGTCTTGACCGGAAGCAGGTTACATCCTCGACAACTAAATCGTATCGACTGGATCACAGAAGTCAAACTACATATGGCCGTAGAAAAGCAGAAATATGTGGGTTGCTCTATGATTGACCTACGCCCAGACGAAAAATTCAATTCAATTGAATTTGGACGGGTGAGGATAGTTAGATCTATATCACACAAATGCGGGTTACGCAATTAAATGTATACAGCCATCCGACTACATTCAATAAAAACACCGAAACAACTATACAAACTTGTTGGAAAACCATTGACCAAAACGGAGGTAGATCCCTTGAAATAATTAGGTTAGTAATGCGAGATATGTTTACCGTTAGAATCACAAGGAATGAGAATTAATTTAATTTCACACAATCGCCACCCTCGTCCCAATCTTCTACCGGAAAGAGTGTATGTGTACAATTCGAGTACACCGTTTTCAACAGACGCTGTCTGACGAAGCTGAATAGTAGTATGATAAGAATGACTCGAGAGGCAGCATTACTCCTTTAAGGTAATAGTCGGTCCTTGTGTTACCAGTAATGAATTTTAACAAGGAAAGAATTGTATCACACGAATACCGTCCTGTGCAACTCAGTAGTCAATATAAACCGACTATAAAGAAGTCAGTTATGGGTGATGTCACTCTGATGGAGACCGTCGTGCAGCTTAGAGTTATCGACTGCACTCAAATAATGCATGGGGAATGTTTAACAGATAGCACTGACGAAAAAAGTGCCCAGAGTATGTCAAATTAGAGAACATAGCGAACATTGGAAAAAAAAACAAGATTTCTGCCGCGTCGATTAGCCAAATAACCAAGCATCGTTCGATTCTCCTTCACCCTTAACAAGCCAATGACTGATGAGATCCTCAACGCAACTTGGCCAAAAGTATGCGCAAGGACCTTGAATATAATTTGGTTGGACGACGGGAAGAGACAGAACGGGAATTTTTGACTGGAAACAGCGGGGTAATACTCCCTTTGATTGGCGATTGTGATGGTTGTTGACAGGGTAGTAGTGAATATGTAGTGCATTCAGTCAGTCGCATTGATCTAAAAGACGGGCCGAATATTGTGAGGAACAAATCAGCTGGTCTCAACCGACCCAAGTAGTCACTAACTGCTTTCCGGACTGCCCTCTGAGAGAAACAAGGATGATTCTGGAGTTTAGACTGACCGAATGTAATAAAGATCCATGACAGGATCATTTTCTATTCATTGATTTCAAAGGCGGTGGTGGTAGGTTTATGTCTGAAATGAGAAAATACTCCACCACCACACAGTTTGGGAGACTAAAGAAACAACTCGTAACTGTTACTTGCATGTAACTACTTCAGTTTTCAAAAAGTCAACCCAAGGTCAACGTGACAATCGCAGAAACACCAGCCTGATCATTGTCACGTTCAAGTTGCCCGCTGGCCTTATATTGTGTTGGCCTGCGAAATCTAAGGAAGGTTCGTAATGTCAACTGGCTAGACGCAAAACGTTCCGGTCGAGCCTACACTAGCCATAACTTTACCTCAGCACTGAGTCATGGAGGATTCATGCCAGTGCAGGCAAACAACAGTCATGGCCTCCTTAGACCAAAAGAATGACTGAGTCTATTGCCTGTAATAGTTTGTGAAACTAACTTTTGCGAGTATATAAATAATTCTGTTGAGGTCACTGTGCGTTTACTCTATGAGAAAGGTAAAAGTTTATGAGCAGTCGTTTCGACGGCACATCACTTCGACTGGGGGCTCCCTTCATGGCACAAAGCTGCCAAACGTGAGGTATGTGAGTAGCATTGTTTCGTTTAGCTTATCTGCGTATAATGTCAAGATTGTTCTGCATGCGAAGTATGCCCAGGCTAATCTGTATAGAATATGCTTCGCATCTACAAAACGCAAAGTGTTAAGTCCAAAATGGAGCGTTTCCATTTCCATTATCATTGGAGTAAACAGTCCGCTTGTGATAATAAGTGGCACCATTCCGTCACTTCCATATAATACTTGGGAGATAATAGGCAAAATAGTGAAAGCTCGTAGTGCTTCACTAATCTTGTAACTTGTGGTGTAGAAAAGGTGTTTGGCTGTCGTAGAAGGGAAGGCTGTATAACGCAGTGTGCGATCCGTTTTGTTCTACATGGTCCGTCTGTGACGGTGGAGTGAACTTAATTACGATATATGGCCGTCGTTGTCTCTGTTAATTAGTCTACGTGTAGCAGAATGATAGTCTGAGCAACACGGTCACTTGAAATCGCACAGTTAAACAACCTTCAGATAAGTAGTCAACTGGTTAAGTAACAAAATGCGTAATCTGCGATGACTGGATAAGGTGGCAGGTGAGTATTTACCACATTCGCCAACAGCCATTGAAACAAACAAAGATTGATTACAATCACAGGGTAATCAAAACACTACCTGCTCATTGAACATGAGGACTCTGACTGTTCTGTTGAGAACAGTGATGAGGTGTTGCCTGTATACTTGAAGACCTCATGATCATGACTACTGGAGATAACAAACGCTATCCGACAAGGTGATGTGCCACGGTAGCAAAGAAAACACCAGTTATGTGCGTTCGTTTTTCACGTGACAAACCGGTTTACAGACCTATATGAGGCATATGCAGTTCAAAGTAAACCGAAGATTCTACCGGTGCATGAATATTTCCCATTGGTACTTATTTCTGTACATAAGATTCCAATAGTTAGCCTACTCGTAAAATTAGAAGTTGCTTTTGCAAATACCGTTGGCCACAGTAGACGTTTGTAAACATACACCGAAATGTTACGTTAAACGCCATGGAAACTAATTTTCAAAGTCCACTCATCAAGTTTACCACTATTAAACATTGTTTTCAATTGAAAAACATTCACAGTTAACCGCAGTTTCCACATTCAGACAGACATTCCTTTCTACGGTCAGGATTTAAAATTCATGTTGTCACTTGGAATTATAGAACAGTTATTGTGATGCTTCTCGAGACGATCGAGCAAGCTGATCATTACTAACAAAGTTGAGAGTTCACATATTATACTTCGATCGTGTGCAACGTGAGGCCAAAGATGCAGTGACCAACATGGTTGCCTTATGGAGATGTAACCCAAGGTTAACTATCGAAGGTGGCAAGAAGTGAAGCTCGAGTCTAGTGCTCTTTTTCAAAGGAGACTTGTTGGAAAGTCTAGCCAAATGCGAAAGCCGCGAGTAAATGTGAGTGGTACTTAATCATAACCAACCAAATCCTCAATTACTCCGTAATGCGCAGTGTCTCAAATGCCTCCATGAATTTTACTCAGGTCAATTGTCAGATTCGTTGACTTATTGAAATTCTTATTTACAGCCCAGCGTTGAACGATTCGTCGAAAGAACTAAGAAATAGTCAGATCTTCGTGAGCCAAATATGTGATTAAGGAACCATACAATGGAAAGTCGACGGTTGGCACTCTCTAAAGAATCACATCTGACTAGTTAGTTTATGAGATTGCAAAAGTCAGTCGAATCGGAGAGGGGGGTGAAATTCCTTGAAGCCGCTTAGTTTTTCCCACAGCGAGCATGCTGACAATGCTGTACCGATCAAACGATATATTTAGTTTGTGTGGTATGCAATTTGCGTCATCAAGGAACGTGTTGATACAAAATCTGGTTGGCGCTGACCCTATGTTTGTTGTTACAGACTTGAGATGGTTGACTGTTTCAACTAGTGTGTAACCACATTAGTTTGTAAAGTTACTGATGAGACTCTGATCAGGATAGCGAAAGTACGCAGTGAATTCACTTATCCAACTCGTTTGTGGCGTCACAAAGAAGTCCGACTGTCTCATGAAGGCAGTGGCTATAATGTATGTGTGTGCTCAATTTCATTGTAAGGTACAGAGAACTGGCCTGCAAGTCAAACAGACGCTTACGTTGTCAGGAGCCATCATTATCACGCTCAGCATAACAGACGCACTTGTAAGGTTGGGGAGTTTATGGCAATTCATGACATTAGCTAGAAACACCAACCGGTGTCGCAGCCAACAAGGAACTAGTGTCCGTAAGATTGCAGACAATGCTTTTCACTAACCTCCGTTTTTGTCGAGCTTTTCTTCTCTACACAATCATACTCAGCCACTTCTACGTTACCTTATAGACAACTATCAGAAGTAGCAGCAAACCGAGTCACAGAATCCATGGGTAACACTCAAAGCTGAGACTGATAATGACAATAACGAAGTGAAGTGCAAATTTCGTCTGGGGATCACTAAAAACGCGAGAAGTAACACGTATAGCGATCAACCGTACAAACAGATTCCTTCAATGAGGATTACTGGGATGTTATACCACCTATTTAATACCAATCAGTCTTTTATCCCTTAGATGTTTCCGTCTAAAAAATCAGCCTTCTAAATTTCTCTTCAAAAAAGATGTATGTGCATACTAGAGTATGCAAGCCAAATTGGACTTTCTAAGTTAACTTACCGCATAACAATGTGATCGATGTGCTTTCTTCGTGCACATAGCTTCGAAACACGGCCTCTTCCATCAATTTTTTTGCCTGAATTAAGTGCAAATGCGGGAGAAGAAAGTTTGTAATTAGAAAGAAATGTCGGCAAATGACAAAAACCAGTGTACAGGAGAACACGATTCCTCACACACAAATATGAAGCCGATATTTTGTTCCGTTCTAGCTCGAACTGATCCATTTAGGATACCATTAGAATGCACACACTTTGTCCGTGTACAAAAATTTCAAATCTACAATTCTACTGTTATGTACTACACATCAGAGGTAGGGAGTAGCCAAGTACAATAAGGAAATAACGACAAGATGGCAGCAAATTACAAAACTAACCAACGGTCCCAGCGTAACGTTTCGGCTGGTAACGGACTATTACTGGCAGCTGATCTGTCCATGAGCACAGTGCGAAAATGAGTATGTAGAAGTTTAGTGGAACTGCGATTGCCACAAACAGAAAATTTACCAGACCAGCTGTTACTGGTAGTCACAACATAACCAGACATCGTTCATATGTTTACCGTCATCAATAAAGTGCCCACAACGAATGTTAGGTTAACCGCTATCAGTCGGATTGAGTATATGTACCTTGTCAGGCTTAAACAACCGTATTGTACTCAGACGGCGCAACGTACAGGCCACTCAAGATACCTTAACCACCAAGTACATGTTTTCCTATGGACAAGATTAAGGATAACAGGGTGCAGCCGGAAACTATATGCATTGCAGGTGTCCAAAACCATCAATGTTCTACTTCAAAACAATGTTTCACCGCCAGTTTCCTCCAAGACTAAAATAAACAGATAAGGAAAACAAGAGGATCATTCTCCGCAACGTCGATCGAAATCGTTCGATCTTTCATGACGTTCACACAGTGAGGCCAGAAACCTTGAGCCAATGAAGGAACGGCTACCCCTTTGCAGTTCTGTGTATTCATTTTTAACCAGAGCAGATCAAAAGACGAAAAGGGTTCAAATGATCACTGACTTGATAGGTATAACCTAAACGCCACTCGCATTCGGAAGCAGCTTTTGTATTTGTTGTATTTTTCAATCAACGCGAGTTCCGCCATTGATACAGCTGAAAGAGTCTAAGTAATTCTGCGATTTCAACTTGACTGGGAAGTTCGAATCGTGAAATTAACAAGACAATTATTGTGTCTCATCTGGAGGCCATCGGGTAATTTGCGTATTATTTAGTCATAAGCGAATGTGGTTGTGTTTAGATGAGATAACTTGCTCACGTCTAATATAGAGTCAAAGAAGCAGTGATTAACGTGGTTGTACAAAAACAGCATAGGTTGGGGTTAAGGCCCCAGTCACGTTACGGATAGATCGTAATGATAAACTCTTACAAGTGAGAAGTTAAAGCATGGTAGGCTGTTAGCTTTGGTATGGTAGGGCTTGTTAGAGAAACACTTAGCATGCTCCTTGCGTTTATCCAAAACCCACAATTCTATCCAGCAAAAATTTACGATGAATTCTCAGTGACATCATTTTACGAGCTTCCAATCAGAAGTGGCAGCATACAGCTAAATGTAATGTAGTCATGAGGCAGACTGTGTCTTTCAAACCAACACAATTTACCACAATTGGTTTACGTTGTTCCTAATCTATGATTATGCATGACACAATTCTCACTAGGCCTCAAACCATGCAAAAGAAGACTTCTGGTTGCACGTGACTTGACCAACACTGCATCAGGTTGACTACTTTGTATTTGAAGAGTTTGCAATCCTTTGTCTGTTAGTCAAAATTGTCTATCAATGGCGTTTGACTTCTACAGTTTGCCAACCAAAATACATTTGTCTTAATTTATTTGCCAGCTTTACCCTTGTGACCAAGTTCTTGCATCTAATCATTATCTCTACAAGCGTAGCTACTCCAAGAGGTCTAGGCTGGTTTGTTCTGCCCTGAGTCAGTGTAACAAACTTACAGCATTATCGATCACTCGATAAGGCCTGTACATGCCCAAGAACCGATGAGCTTCTTGTCATCACGTACTCAAACTTTGATATTATTGGCATTTGTTAATCGCTTTCCGATAATTGTATAATGTCTTGTTGATTAGCTTTCTCACTGTTCAGTTGTCTATTTGATATTAAATCCTCCTGCTGTTCACCGGATTGTTGCACTGCTCCTGTTCCGATTGTATTGAAGTACTTAAGTAGTTAGGTCATTTTTAACTATAATAATGAGAACATTTTTGGCACACAGCAGAGTACAGCTTTAGGTAAAACCTTCGATAGCCGGACTGAACAACACGCAATTCATTGTTCGTAGATATTCAACCATACAGTTACAGTTAACAAAAGCAGAGTTGACGATGTCAGTCGATCCAGAAAACAGTGTAATATGATGCACGTAGACATTTCAGAATTTGGCTCAACACATTATCAGTTTGCCTAATACTGAACAGTTAGTTCTCCAAACTAAATGGAATGTTTTTAATTTTGCATATAGTAATACACTTAGCTAGCAATAAAAAAAGTAGTAACAGTTGAGTTTTCGTAGATATAAAAGTTATTTCACTATCGACTAATTTTTACTATCTCATTTTAGATGTGGCACATCACGATGTGTTCATACCAAACATTTTAATCTGATATCTAGCAGTAAAATCAGATGACTTACATTCAGTAGGGAGTGACACAGGCCGGAAATGAAGTATACATACATACAAACTGTTGTACGGTTACAGTGATTTAACATAAGCGATCCGTTTGTGAGCAACATCACGAGGTCCGACAAAAGTGGCAGGAAACAAATCGACATTACTTATCGACGTTATTCAAACAGGAAAAGAAACGTGTTGTTGTGCCTGCTATACGCTCTCATTTTTGTGAAGAGAACAAATACAAGTAACTACATACAGACCACCTCAAAAAACTAGATACCAATGGTCCGGTAATCGAGGACTTATTAACCGTGGTGAAACGATTACTAGATTAGAGCACAATTAGGGCACAGTTAGAGCACAGTAGATTAGAGCGCTACTAAACAATTTTTTTGTTTTTCACCAGGCCTCATTCAGATCAATTTGTCAGAAGAACCAACCATGCACTGTAATATGTTTACTTTGTCACTTATAGGTTAAGCTAACAAAACTGCCGTTTCATAACTAGTCAAGGTAAAAGAAATCGCAGTTAACTCTCACATCGGCCTGACAAACCGCAGCCAGGTAGTATATTACATCACTGAGCAAGGTTAGTTTTTAGCACAGCAAGATTAAGGCAGTCACAGGAACATCAGGTCGGAAACTGACAGCAATAATAGAAAAGTGTGTTTTGTTTGCTATCGAAGAAACTAGATCCATATGATTGGTAACAGATGCATAGGTAAGTCAGCCGTACAAAATAGTTTTGGCTTTCGTTATTGTGTATTTTAACCCATCTCGTAATGGACATAAAATAATAAGCGTCCCAGCCTCGCCGTTTTATGCAGTTGCATTGAATGCAGCCTTTACAAACCTTAATGTACGAGAATTGAGACAATTGAATACTTCGAGAGAATTTTTAAGGAGGTGACAGCAATGGTTAGATTCTAGGGCGGCTGTTAGAAGTTGGATTTTTTGTGGAAGTTGGTAGAACGGGAGACTGAGGCGATGTAGAACGTTAATCACAGAGGACCTGTAAAGCTGGTGTGGGCTGCTGCAGAGGAAACACTAGTGGCTGAATTCTGCGGTCATGCTGACCGCTAGGATGCAACGCGGTAGTCCAAGGTGACGCAGCCAGCATAGGAGTCCCTGTTCAGAGACTGGATCTTCATTCTAGGTGGCAGTTGCTGATGAAGAAGTTCATCAGTGATCTCCCGACGACTGTTCCCAGTCAAATCCACAGTGATCAGGTCACCTGACGAATAGGCATTGCTGAGTTTGCAAAGAGGACGCAACAGTTGGGAGCGACGTCCGTGGTCTCGGCAAATGCAAACAACAATGCCGATAAGAAAACGCTAGCAGTGGAACAAGTGGTAGTGGATTTATGTGCTTTTACAACAGCACTAATCAGGAACAATAAACGCGGGAGGCGCAGCAACCGTGACGAAAAAAGGACGACGGCAGATGAGGTGTCTCACACAACGGTTTAGATGGGTCAAAAATGGGGTGCTTCATAAGTATTCTTTTCAGTAAGCGAGTTAACAAGCGGTATGGGCTAGTAAGGAAGGAATCTTACAGACGTTGAAGGGAGGATAGGACGGTGCTTCGTCATTGTAGATGAGGCCATTCTGTTAGCCGTAGGTACGGGACAAGAAAGCATAGAACCGGTGTCAATTACGGTCAGAACGGTTGGAGACTACGATCTGCTAGTCGATGGTGTGCGATAATGCGGAATGCCTGTTGGCAGCCAAATCCCGAAGCACCGTTTGGTTATACCTTCGCGCACCAGACAGTCAATTCCTGGAACCGATTTTCTGGATGCTACAGATGTTGGGACAGACCTGAAGCTTAGGATGTTGTCGACGAGATACGACTCTCCGACATTCACAGAACAACAAAAGAGTAACATCAACCATACGTACAGATCAAACAGCCCAAGTTGCAACAGTTCCTTAATTCGATTCACTGTGGAGGACTATGTTAACCCGAACGGTTCCTACAACTGGATTGTATGTGAAACACGAATCACCATAGTGTTCTGGCTGCACGCATTCCGCACACTATGAGTGGGAAGATAATAAAACGTATGTGACGTGTCGGATGAAGGCGTTATCCAAGAATCCAAACGCCCAACCTTAATGATACAGAAATTGAACAGGAAATGCCGGTTTTGTGTGGACTTTGGGACACTAAACGCGGTAACACAGAGCAAATTTGTGCCAGTACTGTCGATCACTGATAGTTTCGACAAGTTGCAACAAGCAAAGTTGCTAACGAAGGAAGGTTTACGCTCTAGATACTGGTGAATGGCAATCGAATCCGCGGATTGTGAGAAAACAGTACTCATGATAGGTGAAGAACAATACCAATTCACGTGCATTCCGTTCGGCTTATCCGGTGCACTGTTCACAGGTTGAAGCTTGATGGTAAAACGAATGAATATAGCAAGGGTATACAAATGTCATACTATTATACGTAGCAACAGCAAATCAGAGCAAGTCTTACACCTGTATGTTGTCTTAAAATGAATTCAAAGCTTTGTATGTTAAACGAACACTTCCAAAGTACAATTTGGAGAGCCACTGATGAGGTCACACAAGGATGGACAATGCGAAATTCAGCGGTTGATAGAAAAAATACTGACAACTAGAGAAACCCTGGTTCCGAATTCTCAGCGCACGCTGGGGCAGCTTTTGCATCAAGCAGGATACCACGGTCAATTCGTAAAAACGTTTGGTTTCATAAAGTCACCAATGTATAAACCACAATTTATACAATTCTAACAGACTACCGATGCTCAGATGAGTGCAACAGAAAATGACCGAGGAATAATTGACACTGAAGTTGCCGAATATGACAAGAAAGCCCACTGCGATAACGGACTTCTGCAACCATGACACCGAGGTAATACTCAAACTGAACATGTTGGCAGAGTTCGGACGTCAGTAGAACAGAAGCATTCAACGACCGGGGAGGGAATTCCTTCAAATCGACTGCGTACAAAAAAAGTGGACCCCGCACCAGTTAAACCAACTGTTTCATCTGAAGATGGGCCATCAGCCTCTTAGGTGAAGTAAGACTGGGAAAGACCTGAGAGAAAAACTAGCCTAGTAGGCACTGTGCCTACAAGAATATGAGTCTGAGATTGCTTATATACCTAAGGCTAAAAATTCTACCGCCGACTTGCTCGATCAAAAATGAAAGACTAAATTCTGATAGTAATGCCTCGACCGAACAGCTTAATGATGGAACAGGACTGACAAGAAATCGTAAATCTACCGTATTAAAACAAAGGCCCCCAGAAGATAATCGAGATTAAGGTCAAGGTAAAAAGATTCCAACAAACAACAGTGTTGAAAAGACTACAACAATTGCATCCCAATAGGACAAAGATAGTCTAAATGAACCGGAATATTTGCAGGAATAAACCATTCATACCGTGATAATTGTATACAAATAGGAAAGGAACTCAATGCAAATTACTAAAGCGCAGATAAATGTCACGAAACTAGCCGAAGATGAGGGACGGCGAAATGATTTAGTTACTGTCTGTCAATAGTAATAACTCCTGAAAGATCGCCGCTGTGAAACTCAGCAGTCTTTGCAACCAATCTGTTCCCGAAATCAGGAAATTTCTTGACAGTGAACATTATGTGATCATTTCCACTGGACAATAGAGGAACCTACTATGTTCCCGCTACGGCAAAACATTTCACATGTGGAATTGAGGCGAACAGAAGTCCCAGTCAGAAGATATCTACAGTGGAAGACACAATGGTGAAGTATACCGTCGCTAACCACGACCATACTTTGGAAGTTATACATTTCGAACACTTACACGTCAATTTGGAATCAAACACATTCGATCGACGCCAAAACACCCGCAAACGAATGTGCTTGCTAAAGACAACGACCAAAGGAAATTTGGAATCTACCATGCTGGAGATATTAGCTGTAAAATGACCATCCGGTTCGATGAGCACGAGGAATTTTTACTTCAGATGATCTCCGATGCGGCCCTTTGATTTCTAGTGGAACAAACCATAGTATTATGGCCCTGGTACAGCGATCAGGCCAAAGAGTTGTTCGTTAAAAGCTGAAGGGCCAACTCAAATAAGTAAGCTTTTCGGCCACACAGAAAAAAACAGTCAGGTGTCCAACGATAGGGCAACTCAGGAGAAAAGGGTGAACTATTTAGATGATCTACACACAGATGCCAACGGCCCAGATCCAAAAAACTATGTCTAAATGGAAAAAATCGTATGTGATACTTTATAAGTAGGGTTAGATGTACAGGACCAGAAGGAACGGTATGACACAAGCACACTGCAATGAGTTAGAAAAGAGTTATAATAGAATTGAAGGGAGATGCAGAACAGAAGCACCGAAACACTGCTTGTCAGAGAGGACTCGACAGCAAGTGACTAGAAATCAAAGGACCTCAAAGCAAGAAGGAATCTTGTTAACCAATCAATGAGACTAATGAGCAATGGCCGAATAAAAAAAGTGACACATGCTGAAAATCATCAGCGCCCGGATGACAGGAAACTGAAAGCAATTAGCTAGTTAAAGGATATGCAGGTTTTCTGGAAACGTGTTAACAAAGAAACAAGCATTGTACGATTAGCAACAGATGTAGAAACAAGCTAGCCATACAAAATTGTATTCACAACCGTCGTACAGTTTCGCATGACATGTAACGGAGTTTGACAATAAACAGTTTATCGGACCAAACTTCTGTTATGGCCAAAACGGAAAACTCGTTCAAGGAAAGGAAACGAGATAACAGGGAAAATTCGACCGTAAAACTGCGGCAAATATCTGCCTGGAAGTTGCAGACGGTGGAGCGATAAATGGAACTCGGGCTGAGGAACGATGGCATTAACGAGGTGATTTCTGTCACACACACACACACACAAGCAACAACACATCGACCGATGAATTTCAACAATGGTCGTTTTCATAGTGCGCAGTATTCAAGCGACAGTCAGAAGTGAGCAGAACGTTGAGCACCGAAGTGAAAACGGTGATTGTGGGTTAATATAACAATGTCAATTGTCTGACGACTCAGTCTCGCTGTGGAAAGGCACGAACTCAACGAAATAAGCACACAATTATAGTAAGTAAAAAAAATTGAAAAGATCGAAAGAGTGGGACAAGTTTTGCTGAGAATAGTCTATTCTGTTTCAGTAACAAGATTATATTCATTGTGGTTTTACACTGATTCTGGTTGGGAAGAACCTTGAGATCAAACGAGACAACTGGAAAATTAGGTATAATGAAAACCATCGTAGCATAACTGAGTGCTCAAGCCAACGGAATAAGTGAAAGAGTTTGTGTACGGCACTGAACTGTATGCCAGCGCCCGAGATACACAAGTTGACAGCAGAGTCACTGGAAGATCGGCCACAGAAATGTCTGATGTGCCTGTGCCACATCAGTGAGTCATACTGTACGCTCACGAAAACAGATGTTTTTAAGATCAACCAGCAAGCCGTTGACTGCTCTGAGTCACAAATGATTTAAACGAAGTTGTCCTTCCAATGAACCTATGTCTTCCGGTAACAAAAACTGCTTTCTCAGTAAGTTCAGTGTGAAAGACATACACACTCTGTAGCCTTATACTCGCAAACACAGCTGAATGAACCACGAGACTACAACTGGTTCTTGCTACCCATTTCGTAACCCGCTTATGTACTTGCATGTTAGTCTGCAGACAAGCGCAACATGGAGGACAGTTTTGACAGTTCATGATGCTGGCACAATCCTAAATTCTGTCCAGTCACTTTAACTCTGAGAGGTCTCGGGAAGAAGGTAGCTTGGTTTTAATGTTAGAAAAAGATTTCCATGTATTGCAGTCTGTGATGAAGATGATGACGATGTTACTTTCAGTTAAAATTCAATAAATCACATCTAATACATTCCTTATATACAGCACATGAGTCACATGGTACCCAAGTCACTGATCTCAAGGTTATCAAGCTTCAGTTACTCCGACTGCTCCTATTATCTGGTTGCTTATAAGCTTAGTTCGTTGTTTGGTAACAAATGCCTGATAATGCAAATGTTAGAAAGATAACGTAAAACGTGATCAATTACATCCAGTTACTATGGTCCCATTGAAAGAAGGCACGATGTAACAATACATGCGGTTCACTGACCTATACATGGAACCATCCAATGAAAACTTTACATAAAACGTTCTGTGAAAACTGCAATAAAAAAAATCGACATCTTAGGTCTACAATGTAAGTAGACCAATGGACGGTAAGTTCAAATCGGTTAAATAGAGCATACGGATATATTATATATATATTTCAGAAATAGAATATAAGTGATTATTACGAGAGGTAAAGAATCTATTCGAAGTATTTCAAGCCAATTGTTATGCCTTGTTTGTAGTTCGTTGATAAAGCAAGCATCACTTATCGATTACCTCACGGATAGTCAAATGGAAGTTTGAACTGCAACATGCAGCCTCAGTCGGAATTCGAAAGCCTCATTTATAGGAACAGATCACAGTGAAGTATAAATCAATCTGAATAAAATAACTCAAGGAACAACTACGCATTTCATTTGATAGGCACAATTATTATTCACACTAAGATGGTAATGGCATGAGTTTGAAAGCTCGACCGGAAGTGCCTTTGTGATAACTGTGCATGTTTAGTTCAAGCAACTGGGTGAGAATACACAGCGGAATGCATTCAAACACAGAATCGGCGTTATCAAAACATATATTTACGTGACGTACATCGCATGATTAAGTTCGCCTGCTTCACATAAACACAGAATCGTCACCAAAAAATAACGCATTGCATAGCCTCTGTCTGACCATCCAGTCTTTTATGCATTCCATCTAAAATGCATCCCCGTGTTGGTGTATCCGTTTTGCACTGCTTTTCATTAGGATACAGAAATCCAACACAGGTTCCAAGTTGTTAATCTTAGTTGCTGTTGAATTATTTGACATTGTCCTACTACTCTACGCCGCCAGGAAAACCCAGGTAGGTGCAGAGAGTTCGGAAGAAGAGGAAACTCTACAAAGCGACTTGAACTGTCTTGGCTAATGGTTCGAAGAAAACAACCTGCCAGACACTACCAACAAATATGAAGTCATACATGTTTGTGAACACGGTTGCATTAATAATACTAGGTAGTTCGTATATATATGGGAATGAAATCTGGGGACTCCAGAGACAAACAAATACGGTCTGCCTACAAACTGTGCATTCATGCCCAAAAACGGATGAACGACATCAGACCTCACAGGATGAATTTTGGAGCGTTTTTAACAATACTCAAATCCATAATTTGACAGCGAATATACAGGCCTATCGCCCATGTCTCATGAAAAAAAATACGACAGCTAGGGAATGCTTTTGGAAACATGCAGTTAAAACAGCTACGATGATCGAAAAATACTCCACTCAGCCAGGTTAGTGAGATAAGGTTAATTTTTAAGTTGTCACAGACATCCTAAAGAATATTTAGCTCTTGTTCACATACTCAGCTACACACCGAGTAATCCCGCTGAGCGAGTATAAATGCCCAAGGAGTCATCCTCTGAAACTAAATTATGGAATGAGTTGACAATTCTTTCACTGGCAGGATCTGTTCATATTAAAAGAGACCTCACAACCCTGAAGGCACCGTTGAATCGAATGAGAACTAAAATGCCAATCAATTAGCACTGTAGAGACCATGGGTACCAACTCAACCTACTCAAACAGATCATTAACTGTGCTGCACGTGAAAGAACGCCGCCATATTGGATTTCACTGTCTGTTGCTGATATGCCTGAAAACCAACAGATTTATTCAAATGCGCCTTTATTCACTCTTTGTTTGAATTGGTAAGTTATTTAAAACAATAATATTTTGACAAACAGAGACAGAGGTAAACACAAGTGCAAATATCCCTTTTTTATATAGGAACCTATGAACTCTGACGCTAATGTGAAAACTAAGACTTACTTTGACAGACTGGCTACTCTAATCATTTGTCCAACAACCATGTTAGCGTCGCAGTTTAGTTTACCGCTTTTATACGATCTTGCTCAAACTTATTTACCACGTATTCTGTCATCCTGTTACTTTAAACACGTACTTAGAAGAGAAACTGTCTTGACGATAAACTGAAGAAACAAAAAATTCAACTACATTGTTCCTTAGGTGACTACAACTCAAGCATTTCTATATGCAACCAATAAAGTAATGCAAACGACTTTTACAGGCAACTCACTGTTCACATGTTTTTCTAGTTTGCCCCATAGTAGTTCAGTCGCCTCTCGGGAGAATTAGGTAATTCCCCGGGTTGATGTGATTATCAATTTTACCAGGAAGAAGGCACATGAGAAGCTAACATCATATGTACGACCAGCAAACAAATATCACAGGTTCTCATCAAGCACTCAATATGACCTAAAACAATTCTTCGTCAAGAAGCACACAAAAGTTGTGTTCCACGGATGATGTGGTAGAGTCAGTTTGTAACATACTCAAAAAGTAGTCACTGCCAATTCTGTGTGTGCATGTGGGTATATGAAAACGGTGAGTCATCGGACGAACTTACGAGGTAAACTCAACGGTTCTAGATCGTACCTAACCTGTAATTATTTGACGCTTTCAAGCTAGTTGGCTGAGTTCCACACAGATTATCTTCACAATGTTACGAAGTCTTATAAAACAAAATTCGGAAGGTAGTAGCTAGAATATACAAAATACTACAACCTTAGGAAAACCACATCAACTTGAAGTTGTCCGATAAATCACGTTCATGAAGAAGGCAGTGATTCTGGCATCGTCCTATCAGAGCATTAAAAATCCCAAAAGATGTTCATTAATCAGCAGAATTAACCAAAAAGAATTAGCAAAACTCGCTTGATATGACCTTTTTTCTTAAGTTGTCAATTCTTACCTGAACAGCATGAACAATTCGGTCTTTATGTGTTGAATTATGCTTTGATTACCACAGAATATCGATACACAATCTGGGTTATTCTACAAGTTGTGCAATCGTAATCAAAACTCACAAACGATGCAAAATTACTTGTAACGTTGTGAAACTCTCCATGTTTAAGCCCTTCGGCAGTACAATTGTTCATATGATCGGCCCACACTCATTAACCATTCGAAGAGACGGATTACTAAACAGATGTAGACCCCAGAAAAGTATTCATCCATAAAAGTTAACTAAGCTGGGTCAGTTATCACTAAGTCACAAACAACGAACAGATCTTCTTTTCATCCACATAGTCATCCACGTAATCCACTGGCGCATCATCTTCTGGTAAGCAAAAATGAATGTTTGTGGAATCAGGGTATGAAGCTGAAGCATGTAACGGGCAGAGTACTATGTAGACCGAACTTCCTCACTGTTAGCAGCCGATCATACTGATAAGGACCGCCAACTCTGGAGTCAATCGGTTGGGAGTTTAAAAACTCCGTCCAATCGGTACAGATGCGAGGGAATACTAGTCCAAGTTTTATAAACACTCCCCTAAAAAGTTCTACAATTCACCCAGTGTGAACATGCGTTAGCAAGCTAAGTTGGAATGCCACACAGGATGAAATTAATAACGGCGATCCTGCGCATTCAGAAAACCGGAAACTAACTGCAGCAGTGGGAAGCGCGCATAGGCTTTATGTAGAAAAGTTTAACAGTGAAGTCAGTATTGTGCTTCTGGTAACGGATGTCTGGGTTATGTTAATCACACCAAACAGTGGATACAATAATGGTGGTGTACTCGCAGATATTTCTGTAAACGACTTCCGGCAACAAACTATTTCTCAGGCCAACCGATTCTGCGGACACGGCAGAAGCGCATAAGCAACGATCTCCAAACATATATTCACTCGCTTACTTTACAACTGTAAACTATCCAAGACAATTTATTCCCATTCAGCACAAGGGTAGAAACACACAAGTTCATTCTCCCTTTTTATATAAACTTACGAAAGTTTTACGTTATTATTCTACCATCGTTTCTAGTAGCTGTAATCATAGCCGGGAAGGACTGACACAAACAGATGGTGTGGGGTCCATGTGACTTACTACATTTTTCCAATACAACCGATGTTCACAGGACGTTACACGAAAGTTGCCGGTTTGAAAATTGTTGCAGGCATTTCCATCTAATCAGTTCAAACGAGGATTATACTGGTAATCGTGGAGCATGTGGTTTGAAACGAGTAACTGGAAATGAGATGGACTTTAAATCCATTCACTAAATTAATAACGTAATCGATAGCACCGGAGTTGTACGGCGCGGGAATTTTAAAGTGGAAATAAAACACTTCGTCCTAGCCAACGTTCATCAGAATAATTTCGTTAATGCAAACACTCCACAGTCACACTGTTAACAACACATATGCCTGAAAACTAATCTTGCCGGGTTAGCTATACTTTCTATTGTCGGCAGTGTACAAGAACGTAATGAAACCCAATTGTGCTCAGTTGTTACGTGAAAAATGGTCAAACTCCGAACAAATTTATACTCCACGATATATACTCCACAGTGGATAAAAAATAACCGAGCCCTCCAGTCCACGAAGACAACCAACAACGACGTTTGCTGTACCGTAGTCATGTGTGGACAAGTTTCTGTTTAGTTTCGCTAACTTAACCAGGCTTCGAACCTTGGTTACTCAACCTCATCACTCTCGTTTTTAGCCAAAGAGATCAGTCGACCACGCATACTGATGAAGGAGCACAAATAGTATGGGGAAAAATGTTTAGATGATCGCTTAAACGACTAACTTGTCTGCACTCATTAAACTCAACTGGCAAACTTTTCGAAAATATAACCGGATGTCCAGAGGAGACTGGTGGTAGCTTACAATTCTGACACGTATATATGCGTTCCAAGTTCGATTTTCCGGCGTGGGTAGCACTTCTACTGCTCAACGAGGTCGAATCAGTCGTCCGCCACTTTGCCGGTTGCTGCCGGTATGAACTATGTGCGAAAACGGAAAATTCTATGAGAAGTGAATGTCTTAACTCAAACTGGTAGTTCCCTCGTATAATGCCCCCAAAGCGTACTGATTGATTCTTCCAGAAACTGTGCGAATAGATCTCTTGTTATGTGGCCTCCAGACTCAAAACACTTGTGAACTGGAATAGATGGCCGGTTTGTAGAAGTACCTTGTGATGAATTCAAACGTTAATCAGAAAACTATGTGTATCAGAAAGCAAACAAAGTCTCGCGTTGGCGTCACCACAAAATGGAATCCAACGTGAGAGATAGTAACAGAAGGTTGGCTTGATAAGCTACCAGACACGACAATTTACCCATGTAATTTGCAACAAATCATCTATGTCAAAATATGCGAGTGGTCGATGGGAAGGAAGCCATGAGAAGACAAGCTACTTGTAAAAAACGTCCGGAAAGTAGAAGACTTCGCGAATAAAATGCTAGAGCTCATGACAAGTGTTATGGTAATATGCGATTGTCATCAGTTTAGTTCAACAGTTGCACCAAACAATATTTCCGATTTTTCAAATCTTATTCGCACAAGTTCATGCAGAAATAAGAAACGTGTACCGATTACTCTGTAGCTAATTTATGTTCCCCTCGATACCCAATGTTGTGCTACGTCCTTAAGACCAGAAAAACCAGTTAGGCCCAATGTGGGATGATGAGCAAATTTCTACTGAGTTTACCATTGTTTCAGTAAGATTCGATTGTGCTGACGGTAAAATTCTGAATCTGCGTCAATATATCAATGGGCTCCAGTTGAGAGCCTTTATACTGTTTTTTTGTTACCAAGGGAACTGCTGGAGTGGTTCAAACGTTAAGATCATTGTGGTTTCACCCTGATGCCGAACGTTTTATGTCAAGTTTGCTCCAGAACACTTCAACCAAGACAGCAAAGGTTAGAGCCTGATAACGAAGTTCCCGTGATATAGTAAACCAGCGCCACACTACTGCGAAATTGTTTACAACCCATGTCAATGTAAAAAGAAATCAGACACCAATTTAAACGGGCCTGAGAGCTGAATATTCGTTTCTAATAATATGTGGTAGACTACGCGATACAGAGGCAACCGTACCGCGTGAGGATGGAATAAGTCGAACTCGAGTAACTGAAGTTTCTACGCTGACTAACCGCAATAAAAAGGCCAGAGTTGTCACAACGATAGGAGGGGTAGTACGTAAAAACGGGAATGCACGCCGAATGGTTACTATTCCCAACATCTACTAGCGTCAAAACCTCAGTCTGGTATGAGTAATATAATCTGCGGGAGGTTCAGTGGGACAAATTCTAGTGGGCAAACGAACGAATATTCTAACCAGAGAAATAACATCACACGAGACGTTTCGAGATCAAGCCACGAACCACTGGAAAGAGATTTTATATTGAATACAGTGGGTCAGTATACATCTGGCGTAAAACTGTGTGATGGCGATAAGATAGTGTTCATGGTCGGATCAGCACCTTGAAATTATTAAACCAGTTCCGCCAACAAAATATTAGTGCATATGCAAACTAACAAATATTTTGCGTACCATGAAACAAAAGAGCTTCCTTGGCCGAGACAATCATCAGATCTCAGCCACACAGAACATTTTCAGACCACTCTTGCCGGAGGGCAAAAGATATCAACCTCATCAATTCGATAACAAAAATAAACACGACTAAAACAGAAGAATGGTACAGACTTCCATAAGACCTGATCAGGAGACTGACACCCAATAGGTCATCAAGTGTGAATGCAGTGCACTTGTGAAAAGTTGAAATAGAAATGAAAGGGAGTTAAGTTTCAACCTTATACACCACAAAGTGTTAGTTACCATGTGATACAAAGCAGTAGGTTGACTGAACAGCACCAAGTGGTCCAAACCCAAATAGGGGTGATAATGACAACTGGGATCTAGTTGGCGATCTTGCTGTCAGTTACCAACATCAACATTCGTACATCAGTGGTGGACACGATCAACTATAGGACGTTGTTACCAGGGTGCTGTCGTGAGCTTCACCAAGGTCAACAACAAAAATGACTAACAACAAACGGAAAACGTACACACCAATCTTCTGACAACAAAACAAGGTGATTCACAGAGATGCATATTTTTGATTTCTTCCATACATGCACTGGAGTCCACATTCAGGTCGTGGCAAGAATACACACTACTACTGAGTTTTGAAAGGAGAAAACTGAAGTCTATTACATTTGTGTGAAAGCAGTTGGCTGAATGATTTACCTGAGTGCGAAAACTGAGACTAAATATGACTAGGGTTCAAATCATAAAAGCATACATGACAAATTTGTTAGAGGGTAGAATAAGCAGCCACAAGTAGTCACAATTATTGCAATGAGGAAAAGGGGTTTGTAGTATGCACAATACATGTTGTCTACATGTTTCTACAAACCCCACAACGATTACTTCGGAAGGAAGGATGAAAAACTTTAACAATAACAATCGGGAATAACTGTGCTGGAAAAAAAATTTCCAAATAAAGTTAAAAAAAGAAACCACAGACTGACATCAACCAAACATTATTTCATTGGACAATATATTTTCGTTCATCTGCGGTTTGTGTGCTGTGATGGTTGTATCAAATTATACAGAATGGCCCTAAGATAACACTGAGATGGTCACACATAATGCAGTGAAAAGTCGTTCAATAAAGCAACATCTTTATTGTTCACTTCGCACACCACCTTGCTGTTTGTGCGCTTGCGTTTAAGAACCGAAATTTCAGTCAACGCAGCGAGGTTTCCGATAAAACGTTATATCTGGTTTTGTGCGATTAGCTGACTTTATCCGTCGCCGATCTTCGCTTGGTAGTTCTTTCTTGATGACCTGATTTCGTTGAGTAGCGACTCGTACGATCTCTCACGCGGCGTTGCAATGATTTATCCGCTGTGAGTTTTGACTATGTCTTACCGCCACATTGAGACATTCCAGTGTATTGCAATAATCGCGTCGTCGACTTAGCCGCCCGTTAAAATACCGGATAAGTCAGAGGTCTGATAAATCAGTATCATGGTCCTTCAGGTAGGGATGTGACATAAAGATGGTAACCAGTTAGGTGAAAAGAGAAATCACTATAGTGCACTGACTATCAGGTGCTGCTTGCGATTTAGGTCGCTGAATCACGGGAATCATTTGAATACCTTAATCCTACTTTTGTCTGGGGTCTCCACCACAAGGCAATATTCCAGTCTGCAAACCAATATTAGTTTCACAATGACAGTTAAACATTCGCATCAATCGTTAACGCAATGCTGCCAATGAAGATGATGACAATAACAAGAACGAATGCAATTTCCTTGCCAAACCAAAACCACCTGAACACTATTTTTCAAGCGGCATGTCTACAAGTGTATACATATTTAACAGGTGAAAACCATATGAAGTGACAACCGCGCCACAACATTGAAAGAAAAAGGTGTTGCCCAAGATAAAAACGTTTAAAAAATGTGGAGGCAGAAAGAGGAAGGAATCATATCGATGCACACAAAGATTCGCAACACGCGCTCCACTGACTTCTGTTCTTCGCCACAGTAAACAACGTCCTCAACCAAAGGTGCTCATTGTCCTTCGGACATCAGGTAGGAAACAAACTTCCTAATGAGTGCCGTCATACCCCAAACGTAAGTCACAGGCTAGCTACCAAGGTGTCGCCCCCAACCTAACCCACCACTCACAAACAAGGCACAAACTGGCGGGCGATAGGTTAACATTTGTATGGTATGGCCAAGACACCGAAGCCTGTGAGACGAGATCAATATGTTCAGGTGCCGACAGAGTTTAACTATTCCAAAGACACGATAACGAATTTCGTCACCGTTAACACGATGTTCCTACCACACGCCGCTAGTGCTTCAGAAGGATCGAGAGTAGAAAACGGACACTCCGTGAACATTCTCCACAAGTAGGGACTAGATTTCACAGCCGTATAATAGGACCGCCATTAGAACTGCGTGTTACTCTCGACCATTCACGGAAGGACTGAGATCATGCTGACGCCAAGAATGGCATAGATTGGCAAATGTCCTTCGAGCCTTAGTTAATCGATTTGTGATCTCATTAGGTAGTTTACCATCGCTGATACAGCTCCCAAGATATATAAACTTCTCAAATGCTCCCAATGGCTCACCATCAAAAGTGAAAGCAGACACACCGTCTTGTCAGTCTTGCAACAACACTCTGCACTTAGTCGGTGTAAAAGCTATACCAAACCGACGATCCAAAGCCTCCAATCCGTTTAAGATGGTCTGGGCTCCTTGTAAACCCACACAGATTAAGGTAATGTCATCCGTATATTCTTTGTATCAAAGTTGAGTACTTAGGAACAATTCCACACCATCATATAAGCAGTCTGCCAGAGCGCACTCTAGGATCTAGTTTACAGTAAAGTTGAATAGGAAAGGATGAGCCAGACAGTCTTGTCACACCTAAATTGAGGTACTCAAGGTCGGTGATACGTTGTAATAAGCCCTAACCCTGCGCTAGATCTGACAGTAAATTGCTTACAGGATGTTCACATACGTATCAGGCCCACCGTTTCTCGATAGACAGTTTCAGAGTGCAGGTCTGTCATCATCAGCATGACAGCCATTAGCCTGACCAGAAGATATTGTGACTCGGACCGCCGTTCACTCTGACAGTGGCATGGAGTACCTAAGAAGAAACATTACTGGAAAGGTTTAGATTACAGAAAATGAAACCACTGTATGTGTACCGTAACCCGTCATACATCCTGACTGTGTTTTAGTGCAACTGTTTGTCAATTGAAGCAATCAAGCATGAATGAGCTTAAGATAGCTCCGTAACACGCACGATGACTGTCATCAGGTATCATTAGTTCCAGTTCCAATTACCTTCATTCGTTCCGTGCGTAGAGTCGAACGATCTGCAAGCGCATTCAAGCCTTGGGCACCTAAGTTGGTCACGTATCAGCATACACCTAACAAAGCAGCAATCGAAACAATTTTATGTCGATACAGCGTCTGACGCACCGCAGTTTGTTCACTGTAGCCACTCATGGTTGGAGGAAGCCACAAAGTGGCCAGGTGATGACAGTCACGGGCTATAAAAGCCATGACCACTACATCGAACAACGTTGATAGGTGTCGTCTGTCAAATCCGCGATTGTGCACATCACAGATTGGAAATACTCTCGAATATGGCAGTGCCGTATTTAGTGGCGAGCCAGTATCAGAAAGGTTGTTGACTCTTCTCTATAAATCTCCATTGATATTTGACCAGGTTTACATTCCTTACACAGCTATACTAAGCTATCAATCGGCAACTTCGTGCGTTGCTGTCAGCCTACAGTTAACAATAATAATATAACAACTAGAAGAAACTGGAACAACATTAAAGTGGCAGTATCTTAATCTGCCTCAACAAGACACAGCAACCAAGAACAAAAGCTACTAGTGTACATGTACCATCAAAAGTGACTTGCATTGACCTGAGATATGGTAATCTCAGTGGTCGTCGCACTGTTCCTTTTATATCAATTCAAGGTTAACAAAAGATGGTGTAAAGATGATGGCGCACTTTAGGCAAACAGTGCAAATTGCAATCACTCTGTTCAAGTCAAACGAGATCACACCTTCTGATTTAATTCAGTGCTGAAAGTGCACAGTGTATTAATAATAACAGATAGGTTTTACCCGGAACTAGTACGTTAAGAATACCAATCGAATACGCATTAAGTACTGCAGATATCATCCTAACAGTTTGTTTTTTCGTCTTAAACTAATGCCTTTAAGTAACCGTAATAATGATCAACGATTTAAACTAGTCATAACTGAAAGTTAACGCCCATTTTTGCCTGGGTCGTTTGACCATAAAAGATACATCTTTGCATGCATCTGACAATAAGCAATCTAACAACGAGTAAAGACAAACGGTCCAAAGGCTTGGTCTTTCTATTGCGAGGTCTTATCAGAACGAAAGCAGGTCTTGATTGAGATGCGTTTGAATGGTGCTGATAGGTGCACGCTACAGCAAAGGCAGAGCTTGGCGGATTGTGCAGTTGGATTCTCAGAGTATTCATGTTTTTCATCGAACACCTGGTGGCGTATAAGAAGACACACAAGCATCACGGTACTTGTTTTATGACAGTATGAGTTGTCAAAGCATCTCTAAGTAGAAGCAGTAACATCACATAGTCATCGACGGTAATACATCACTGATCGATGCTGTCACCTAACACATACAACCACACAATAAAATGTCATCACTAGTTAGCAGGTGAAAGAACAAGAAGTTATGGAACTTAAATTGCAAAATTCAAACTTCTACAAGTTAATCACAGTAATCCGAATCGACTGCACCAAGTTTTTGTGTTGAAGTTATCATTGTAGGTCACACAGAGAAACATGAATTCAACAGATATTCCCACTAGCAAACGAACTTCCCGCTTTCGTATAACTGACGAACGCGTACAGACCTGGTCAGCCTCAATTACATACAAGCCAGAAATTGTGATTCCGTAACTCTGCAACGGTTTGTACACGGCTGACCGGATCACAGCACAAGAATGCGATGTAAAGTGATTCTCTGCCATACCCTCACAGTTTATATTAAGGGAAGAGTGGTGGACAAGATTAGGAGATAAGGTTAGCTTAACACACAACTGTAGTAGGGTAGAGCAATGGGATAAAACTGCAGTGACTACACTGTAACTACAAACCAACTAGCGTATGTACATAGGTACTAGACAAGGGAATTGACTTTCGACACATTGTACGGGTCCAAAAAGCAACACTCTCATAAACAATACCTCCCTGTAGCGATCCATTTTGTGCAAAAGGATGAAAACCACTTTAAGAAAACAAGTGTTACTGAAAGACCATTCTCTAATTTCTACAATTGTCTTTTCAAAATAGCTTTTCTATAGCGATCATCAGTAAAACGAGTTCCTTCATGATCGCTACTGTCACCATTTTGTCCATGCTGCAATGAAATGTTTCGAACGTGCGAGTAACAATTCCAGTTCTGATCATTTGTAAACAAGCTGGACGATAGCCACCTCGGTAATTGGTGAAGATATTGACTGCTTAAACGCATCGATCACTTCAGCAAACCTGGGGTTGGTTCGCCCCCAGCCTTGCTTTCGTCATTATCACGCCCGACAAAGTGGTGCTTTGGTTAAGCTCCGAAGAGTGGCCTAGTACGAATGAAAGAGTAGTCATCAACTAACCGTGCCTAACCTGAATGAGGGAATCAAACATAGCAGTAGCTCTACGCATCTTTCCGTCAGCACCATTCACTGAGAGTTGTGGCTTTACAAACACCACAAAAAGAAACAACATAAAATATATTTGTGATTTAGGTTAGATTTATTTAAAGCACATCATGACCAGTTACTTCACAGACAGACAGATCAGGCCAAAATGGCTGATACTGTAAAAGAAAGTGCAACCTGTTCACTGAGGTAGGAGCAAATAGTTAGTGAGATTGATGTAAGATCAGTAAAACACAGCGCCTCAAAAAAAATATGCCAACGGAATAAAAACATCGAAGAAAAATTGGAGATTCGACATTCATGCCTAAGAGTGTACGGCAAATCAAACAATCAAATCTGTACACGGTTTCTCGAAGCACATAACAAAGTTAAACAAGTGTTCGACAGATGTACGCCGATTTCAACAAGCTGAGGTTACCAATAAGTAGGTTGGCAAGTTTGTGATTTCACATGAAACCCAACTGTGGAAACTTTGGACTTCGACTGGATTCGAACCAGTGACAGAAACATCATGCCTCAACGCGGCAACCGCTGTACCAGCTGAGTTCTGAAGCTATAGTGGACAAGTGGGCATGCGCTAGACCCTCGTCCACTAACAATTTAGAACGCCTTTCCTGAAGAGCAATCGAAACGTAGTCCCAACAGGCATCGAACTAGAGAACACAGCAGGGTTTGGAAACAAACCGTATATTTCCAGCAGTGTTTGGAAATATGATAAGTAGTTAGCTGTAGCCTAGTCTGGGATCAACGGCAGCAACCAAGAGGAGAAAGGAAAGAAGCGCGAGATGAGCCACAGCCCACTCGGCGGCACTCAAAAGCGCGCCAGGAGAAAAGTGCGTGGAACCTTCGAGTGCGCTAAACAACGCTCGAAAAGGTTCGGGATAAACGACCTTGAAGAATAGGACAATAGATGAATCGTTAGGAAAAGAGCAAGCATTCGGTTAGGTGCAATTAGTTACACGATTGAAGAAAGTGGCACAGAGTTCGTATCAGGTCTCCTATAGCAGGCGTACACAGAATCATGCGTACAGAACAGACAAGCAGGAAAGTACGTATGCAGCAGGGATCCTTAGAGAAGCCACACGATCTCCGGTCACTACAAAGCCATACCGGGAGCTCGGAAATTTTACATTTGGACTCTGTTACCCACTGTCTCATTGGAAATCCACTAACTGATCCAGGGGATCGACGGCTCCGGCAGGATTGCTAAACCAGTTCAAACTGGAATCCACCAACGCCACTATCGAATTCGCACGTAAAAGCCGAGATTACTAGAAATTAAAACAAGTTCCAAGCAGCGGCCACATGTTGCCGGAATGAAACGACCGTTTATTCAAGGGAGGCTACGGTCAAACAAGGGACACTTGATGGCTAGGCGATATGAAATAAGCAATGTTTACAAAACACCCCCCACGTCGCGCAAGCTGTTCTTTTTGGGGCACGACTCACTAGAAAAAATCACATACTGTAGGAATATGGTGAAAGTTACAATCTCCCCCTGAAGAGCCTAGCATTACACCTACAATAACCAACTTCACATTCACTACGGATAGACACTGTAAAAAGGGAGCGACGTAACAGTAATAAGTGTAGTAGATTAACAAGCAAAAAACGAATTTCACACTAAACAACTTACCTGAGTCTTCACTTCATTCAAAAGAATTGTTCTATTTACTGATTGATCAACCATTGAACCGAAAAAGGCTATAAAACAAAAACATGACGACCATGATACACAAGCAGACGTACATAAAAGGTCGGCAAAATTTAATATTTTTGTCTAATATAATTTTTTTACATACTTCAGTCGAAATTGAAACCATGAGTCCTCGTTGGGTCCTAGGCCAACAACTAACGTAAACGCATCAGCAAAAAAGAAAGCTTCCAAGATTCAACATAAATATATAATGCTTCGAGTATATTGTGAACTGTATAAAAAGCTTTTGTCCTATTGTTGAATGAATAAAGATTAAAAAACTACGTTCGTGGCAAGTTGTTTAAAAAAAATACAGAAAAGGAAAACAACGACTTTTTGGATTCCTCTGGAAACCATGATCAATGAAATTTCCTTGCCCCGGTTCATCTTTCCTAATAAATATAACAAGCAAGACGGTTTCAGCCAAAAAGAAAGAACAAGAAATATTTGATCGAGGCAGTTGAAAAATGTTTTGCCGGCAAGGTGCGTCATATAAATATCATGTGCAACTATTACTGTGTATATGATTTTAAAAACATGAACACTGAAGCAGTTGTGCAGAAAGTCGACAATAACACAGGCAAACAAACAAACGAATTCCATCACGCATAACGACAATATATCATATACAGCAGTGTTTTCACTCAAGTGTGTACAAGGTCACCTGATTAAAAGCCTACACGGGGCGACGGAGTTGATCTTTCGAAGTTCATTAGTACACCACGTGAGGTAACACGGAACACCCCTCATACTAACTCGAACCAAACGAATACTTCAACAATTAGTCATGTCATAATTAATCAAGATGAAACAAAAAAGGGATGCCTTGGTCTGGATAAGATAGTCTGATATATGTAAAATACCGTGTGTGCATGCAGTATATCTGTTAATTAATTCTTTCTTTTCAAAAAACAATAGCCAAAACGATTGTATTCACGAAACCTTCAGAAGGGCAGAATGCAAAGAGATAAAAAATCACTTATTGCCGAAGTTCTCAAACAATGAGAATTTCAAGCATAACGTCTCCTTATTACTCTTCTCCAGAAAAGTCTGACAAACCATAAACTGGTTTCTCCAGTTGCACTTCAACGCCGTTAATTGGTCATTTATCCCACCACTACGCTGACGTACAAGTCAACTCAAATTGTAGTGAATTCAACGAATAGAATGTAACGAGAAAATCCAACGAGTATGCACAAATGACCTGTGTTTTGCATAAAAGCAAGATCCACATGAAATCCCTCTGAATCTGATAACCAGAATGGTGAAGAAACTCTGACGGGCTAGATAATCGGCTACAAGAACAATCCAAAGCCAGTAACTTACACTCCATGGGCTACAAATATTCCTAACCACCGTCAATTATTCAGGGGAACAACGTTGAAAATAATAAAGAAAGCGAATTCTGCTCTGCTTAGCACAAAACATATTAGCAATTATTTGCAAACACGTCGTTTTGAAAGCCCAAAATGATAATAAAACCGGCAGCAACAATAAGTTATCTTTCAGAACTTAATGAAACACCTCAAGTTTGTCAGACGATTTTCACTTAGTTGAAAAAGTTATGAAGCCTACAATGATAGGGCGTCAGTAGAAAAACCAATAATGAAAGTGAACTGAAACGCACAACACACACAGACTCAGATCAAATTAATGACCGGAAAATGTTTAATGGTCTAGGTTACCACAATCCTTTAGAACGTCAGTCTTGAGACTATACAAAAATCTGACGAATTAGAATGATTTTCAGTTCATGACTGATGAGCAGAAAATCTGCTGAACGTTATCTGCAGCTTTCATTCACTGCGTTCGTCGCAGTGCTAAAAATCAGTGCACATTAGACAAGCGACTCAAAAAGATTTTGCAAGATAATAGTAATCTGATTCAGTGTACATCACGAGATTACTACATTTTGAATGCAAGTACAAAAAAATTATCGTTTTAATTGACAACATCACGGTTAATTTGCCTCAACTATTTGTACCTTAAACCAAAGAGATTCAGACATACGTGGACAAAACTAGCTCGGGCCCTATATCATTCCTTAAAAATTAGATTAATTAAATGACTCATTAACGAGTGACTAAACAGACAAAATAGAACAAAATACTAACGCAATCATCATCATCACCATAATATCGGAGGCATAGAAAACGTTTTTATGAGTTTCATGTTTTATTAACGCAGGCGTTCACGCGACCCGTTTCCTGAAATTTCGTTGCTGTAACGAGTAGGGTGTCAGACATAGAGTGGCAAAAAATGTTTCATTATTTGCAACTGGTAACAAGAAAGTAGAAACTTATTTACAAGGACAGTAGCATTAACAATGATGGAGTTCGCCAACCACTGCAATGCGTTACATCCGCACTTCGGTGAAAACTAATATGTAACGATTCACTAAAGTCGGTCCATGTATGCAAGTGACGATAGCGACAATGCACGGTGCTCTCAAATCTATAACATATCCGGCACCATAAATGTCTATTTGACTGAGGAGAGGGCATACACGTTCATGAGTTTTAGCCGGTGTCGAACATCAGTTAGCATGTATGAAGTGGGTTGGTCACGTGAACATCTACCGGCCATCCGCGTAAATCTATGAGTCCCGAGTTTGCAACCGATGGTCAGGGTAAAAAAATACATGTCCAAGACGGCTGGGTCAGGCATTCAGTAAGTCGGCGAAGCAATATGAAAGCCTTGGTTACTCCAATGACCGTGGTCGATGTGCGCCACCTTCCAGGTTTATATTATATTATACATATATTGATTGGAGTTAACAGACAGTAACTGTGTCTCCTATCGAGACGACCGGGCAACTTAATCATTACTCACAAGCGAAAGTGGTTGAGCGTTCGCATATGATAATTCGGTCGTGCTTAATGTGAGGTCAATGGCGCAGTGGTGAAAACAGTTGCACCATGAAGGCGTGACCAGAGTTCTATTTCAGGCCGTGACAAAGATATGCATTACTGACGTGCTCTAATGAGAGCGAAACTCAAATTTAGTGTTTCTTTTCGAAAGGGACCGAGCGAAAAGTCAATGGGACAGCTGCGATCAATTGTGGGTGATGTTCAGCCAGAAATTAACCAAATCCTCGATTACTCATCAGCAATATACATATATATATATGATGGGCGGCACTTACCGAGCGTATCCCATGGAACAGCTTGGGTGTTATGATTCATGGTCACATTATTGTCTGATCAACTCATGGTTCCGTACAACCGTTGATAGTTTTGGTAAATAAGGCACGGCGCGATAACTCCTCAAGTGGAATATGGGTTACCTGGTTCGTAAGCAGAGGCTGCAAGACTTAAGCCCAATGGTTTTACAATAAGATGGCAGATAACCCGGCAGGTTTTCTCAACAAGGCACGTCTGAAATGCCAACATCTTTCTAACATGCTCATCCCGGTCATATGTCAGAAGTCCTCGTTCCGAGGGCAATCCAGAGAGATGATTTCACATCGTTTCGGTGTTTCAGTGGTGACCGTCGCCAACCAGGTTGGGGATTCCATGATAATTTCAGTCACTGCTTAGAAACCTAACCCGACGTGATAGCATATGACAGCCAGTGACATATCCACATTAACAGCATACACACACAGCGCAGAACTGAATAAGGGAATAGGCCTAGTGTTACAAACTATGGATCACATACAGAGAGAAACGGGTTATTGTAATTAACACAACAAATTCCTCACATGAGCAAAACTGATTACGTTTTCGCACCAAATTTGGCAGTGGCTCCAAACATAAATGCATCGACTCATTTGGTTCCCAACATGGAAGACAGATATAAGTTGACGGTAAGCCTTAAAATCAGTTGTCTCTTGTTCCAATGCCAAACCACGGTCTAGCCACTATGATACCTTTCCTAGCCGACCGCGATTTCCATAGAAGATGGTCAGTAGAACACAAAACGGTGGAGTGGTATGTGAAGCATGTGTCTGAGCCAGCAGAACTGATGATAGAAGAAAGTGTTGCGTAGAAAGACGTACAGATTGATCCCACAGCTGCGTTGTGTGACGGTTTCGCTTCCCGAAGGATTAATCCGTCAAACAACAGGAACCATACAGAGGTTGTGAATGTCAACAGGCACTATCCGGAGAGCAATAACCACTCAGGCAAACCAGGTTCTGCAATCGTACAACTGGACCAATCATAAAGCAGCGGAAGATGACAGAAGTTTGGTGAAAGGTAAACGTCTTTCTGTCGCAACAAGTGGCGGCTGTAGCTTTACCAATATGGCTGACGGTCGTTTTGTACTTACCATCACGAACACATACGAAATTTTCCATGTAGACAAATTTAACAGTCATGTTGAATAGGTCACCACCAAGGGTCAACGCAACCTCGAACTTGTAGTCTGCACTATCAGGGAAAACGCACATTATTTACCACATAGATGATATTGTCATCCTGTTCAAAGTAGTTTGAACGGCTTGTGAAATTTGTCACATGGGAGAAGTTCTACATCAAAAGGGTATTCGCTTCCTAATGTTATGTCTAAGGTATCGTTTATGGCAAAGTTTGAAAAGAGCGACAGTCTATAACCTCATCAAAAAAATATAATGGTCAAAAACGAGTCCGATAATCAGGCAGGCCCCAACGCGTCTGACTTTTGTTTATATAACGCTTGAATCGGTTAACACATTTGTAGGGAATAACTCCTATCAACATTTTAAAAAATTAGAAACAGCCCCACGAACAGAATGAGGAACCAGTCGAACGTCCAAGAAGATAACTAACAGCTGAAATTTCAATGTTTAACCAGGAGTAGAGATGCGAACGATAAAGCCACAGTCATGGCGGAAACCGGCTAAGCCCATCCAAATTTAAAACTCACGATGTGAAATAAGCCTAAGAATGGTAAGGGTTGTCGTAAAACTTAGACTGGCCCCTCGGTGATTAGAACAAATATAATGTGGGGCCTTTCTGACAACGGGGGTAAGCAGAAAATCGCTTGGTCGTACGCCAGCTTCTTCAACTGATCAAACTTCATCGGTTTCCTTATCTCTATCTTGACGCAACTTTTTCTAAAGTATACTTCGTGAAGTTTCTGCTTGATGGCGGTTTCAACAAAAATAATCCGGCTACACATATACGTATATATATATATATATATATGAATTTTCATCTGGTATTTCTGTTACTTTGGAGTGGTGGACGGCTTTGTGGGGTGTATTGACCCAGAGAGCGACTTTAACTAGATTGCTTAATGAGGCATGATCCTATGGCTATACAACAAAACCATTTCTATAGTTGGATCACCGCTGTCTACCATATGGAAGAAAGGACTTGCAGCCTTGAGTGAGACAAACCAAGACAAACCAAGACAAACGCAGGGCTTTAGGCGCTGGCTTCACCTTCTACCACATAGGTTATCTAACAGGGAACGTTCTGGAGCACGATTTCTGTTCCACAGTCGCTGACTGCACCAACTGTTTGATTATAGACGAATGACACGGTGTTTGCTTCAGTCCTATGGTCAGCTCCCTGCTACAATACGTCCAACGCCGATGGTCAATCGACCTTTTCTCTTTCTAAATATCAAACTACAAGTTTGGCGCACCACCACAACCTGGCTGACTGTCTTTGGACTTAACGACACTTGCGTAGTCACAAAGAACAATGACAGTCTGCTCCATCTAGGTGTCAGTTGCGATCTGGCTACCGTAAACACCTGACTGATGTGGGATGGGAGCAATATCATGATCTACACTCACCCAAAAACCGGTCATTCCCATTCGCTTGACCGGGTGATCGAAACAGCGCAACATTCGTAATGTACAAGTCACGTCGGTAATGCGCAGGGCTGAATGCAGTTTGGACCATGCATTCTTCAGGACTAAATTGTTTATTCACATCTTCAGATCAGTATATTATGGATAAGCCCAACAGCAGCGAAAACTGAATGTTAAGCACCGTCGCTGCTTGCTGCAAAGGCTCTCCTGCGTCAATTACCCTTGGCGACCTATCACATCTCAGGAAGTAGATCGCGCCAGCAGCCATTAGAATGGCCAGAATCCAACGTCCGAAACGCCCGGAGTGGCTTGACGACAAGGATGCAGTTGTCTCGAGCCTGATGCAAGCAAAGAATGGAGTGTTTGCTGTTCCCACAGTGGACCCGGACAACGCACGCAACAGGATCACATTCAGTGACGCTCCCAGTCAACTCACTGAACAACGGGTGAGAAAGTCAAGGTGAGTTGGTGCAAAGTTATTCTAACTGCCGATGATATAGACAGTTCAATGATTCGTCTAAGCGATTTTTACTTCAGTCCTTTAGTTTACCAAAGGGCTAGTGAACGCGGACTCTGATATTCTGTGCACACAACTGGAGAGCATCGCAAAAGTATGGTAAAGACATTGCAGTAGCCTACCGAATCGGCCGGCTTCAACCGATATTTTATAGAAAATAACTTGTCATAAGTCATCATATGGACACATTCTCTTACTGCGGGCCTGGAAGAAGTGCAGAGAGCTAGTGGACAACTGTGAAGTGAAAAGGCGCTGTGAGATGGTGGATCCCCATGAGATGTTTTGATGCATAATGTTGCAGTTGTGGAACATGCTCTGCTCCAGATGGTTCTGGAAACAGGAGACAGTCGTCGTAACTTTTTTAAAGGTGGGCGGAGTAAGCAAAGGACTGACATTTGTCCAATCACTAGTCTGCTGAGCTATGACCGGAAGATTCCTGCAAGAACTCTACCCCACCCATTCAATGCCGATTTTTTCCAAATCAATGGTCCCGTTGAGCGACGTGGTTTTCAGGCGAGTCTCAATATGATTCGCATAGTGTTCCCTACTTGGCAGATCCAGGAGGACTGTCGTAAACGTAACCAGCCGCAGTACACGATCATTATGGATTTCATCAGAACGTTTGAGTCAGTGTGTCATTATGGATGGCGGTTAACAAGTTTGGATGTCTACGTAAGTTAGCTAATTTAACTAGAACCTTGCAAGGGGGTAATTAAGAAGACGAAAATATGATCGTGGGAATCGACCTCTGGTGATTTTGATATTGTCACCGGCGTGAAACAAAGTTGTCCTAGCTCAAGCTCAATGCATCTTACATCTAAATGTAACCTTAACAGCTGCTCTTTGTGACTTAAGGAGCATTTACGAGTTGGATACTGCACATATGGTCGTCTACTGAATGTCCGAA
Organism: Paragonimus skrjabini miyazakii; assembly: GCA_014338405.1. Classification (NCBI taxonomy): domain Eukaryota; kingdom Metazoa; phylum Platyhelminthes; class Trematoda; order Plagiorchiida; family Troglotrematidae; genus Paragonimus; species Paragonimus skrjabini miyazakii. Next base: position 15,893 of record JTDE01001397.1, on the reverse strand, counting down.
GTTTTGGTGCTCAAAAGCGTGCTACCTCATTCGGCCGTCCATAGGTTGTTGTTCGTAGACGATAGTGCGTTAGTTGCAACGGCTGATCACAGTTCACGTGGACGATGAATCTAACTCTGGACTGGAAGTCAACACAGGTAAGACACAATCTTCCCTTCAAGCTTCTTCGGGTGGAGATTCGACAACTACATCTGAAATTCGTATCAAAGGAAACAATGAGAATGGTTGCTTAGATTTTTTATATGAGTCTCAATCTGCAGATAGATCTATCCGTGCACTACCAGTTCTGAACGCGTGTAGCCAAAACAAATGGTGCCTTCCAGTGATTTGAAAGACGCAGCTGGACGATACGCAGCCTGGGGGTGGAAACAAAATTGCTTGTTTAAAAATCGATGTAAAGCTCCATGATGTGCTGTATAGCCTCACAAGTTAAAGTGCATTTGCAAGGCTACTTCGATTAAGTAGGATTTAGTCTGAGTTGTTTTGTTGAGGTTGTTAGCTGGTTTGTGCGCCAAAAAAGTTGCAACAGCGGTGAATAAACGTAAAATTAAACAAAGGCTGGTAACGTCAAAACTGGAGCCGTGTTTGTTAACACACCACTCTGGCAATAGAGAAACATCCGTACGAAGCCTAAGGGTCGCTTTCATAAAGTATTTTGAGGGCTACGCAACTGTACCCCTGTAAAGTTTGGTCGCCTATAGTGAAAAACTTGAACCGTCTTCAAATGTTTGCCTACCGATGTCAGCGCATCATCGCTCGCATCAAGTGGCACCAATGTGCAGACAAAGATCAAGCCAGGGGACAGGACAATTCTATGTATAGTGATCTAAATGCACGGCCAGTTAATAGAATAAACACTTAATTATGACGGTGAAACTACAGACTGACGTCGGATTTTGCCTTTGTCATGATGTGGTGAGTGCGCACGGTCATAGTAATGATCAGAAAGAAAAAACGGATTTCGGTCACGATACTGCAAGTCTGGACGTCACGCCGGAAAAAAAACAGAAACAACAAAGATGGGTAAGCCACTTAAAGGGGCAAACTCTATCACAACAGCAGCACTGCTGACCAAGACGACGTGACATTTTTGATAGCGGGTAAAATCATAGATTAGTATCATCTTGTAGACTCAAACCAAGAAGCCAGTAATTTCCTACAGAACGAGACTTTGATGGTTGGACATCATTCCCTCAACAAACTTTATGCACTGGCTGTTTGACTGCCTGTTCCAGTCAAACCCATGACATATCAAGCAATGGAGTTACATACAAAAGAGACAACAGAGTCACTGAAGCCTAGAAGGCACAACGAGCGAGAGGATCGACGTGTTCTGCTCATTCATCAAAATAACCAGGTAAACTCATAGTTTTAGGTGCGATACTCCCACAACACAAGTGCAATCTAGCCAAGACGTTGATGATAAAAATCGGGTAAGTCTTGAACACCAGCTTCGGGGACGAATCCACTTTGAGGGCCAAGTCGAAGGACTGCACGTACGAAGGCGCTGTACGCTACGTTATACGAATAGAGTCAAAGTTCACACTGGCGCCAAAACCATCGAGGTTTGGAAAATGACGTCATATTTAGTTATTTGTTACCGTCCCGTAAGTCACACTGAACATGGCGAATTTTGTCATAATGTGATATTTAGCGTCATTAAGATCTCTTTTTGAAGTTGTTTGCTAAACAGTTACTTATGAATCAGTATGTGTGTACATGTCGAGATTTTCATTCACTGACCATAACTTGGACTGTTGCATTATATATTTCAATTCAGGAATGATTTTTCAAGTTTACGAAGAAACCCCACAGTACTCCAAAGTACTTACAAGATATGACGGGGTTTTGTGCGGCCATTAACACTGACTGTTCAACGCTGACCGCAAAAGCTTTAAACATGAAGAAACTTACAGTTCCCTTTGAGATTATTCTGCTATGCTTTTTCTTCTCTGTTATATTCACTGCAATGTACGATCGGACAAAGCACTGAAACCTATAGTTTTCCAATGACCCGAACGTTCCACAGACGTAGTTACATTTAGTGCGGTTATCTTCAAAACGTAATTGATAAACTTGTCACAAACAGATAGAATGTAGAAGAAATCTTTGGCTTTAAGAAAGCAATGCTTTAGTTCGCAAATCGCCCGTAAAGCAAAAAAGAGTTTGTATGACCAAGTTATGAAACAAAAAGAGTAATCCGTAAAATCGTTTTCCAGACTAAAACAACTGTCTGAATCAAAACAAGAAAGTTTAGGTAGCTAACTCGCTATACAGGATAAAACTAAAGGTTTACGCTACAAAGTTATGTTACCGATTTGTTTCAGCGTGTCCGTTTTCCGTAACTTTGTTACTAATGAAGATCTGGTTGATTACGTATACTCTATCGTCAGGACAAGTGCAATTTCCTGCCTGGAACTACTTCTCTGCCAGCAATAATGTGGCGAAATTTTCACTGACATCTATACGGTAGCATATTCCCTAGCTGTGAATTAATGGACTCCGTCACCCCAATAGTAATGGAGGTGTGGTCTTTCCAGTTTACACTGCACACATGGAAGTAGGTTGTCAGTTGAACTTCCCCAACATTAAACTGCTTTTGTAGTTTTCATCTGTAAGACGCTTGCTTATGAGTTTTTTGTAGGCATATACAGGCTGCAGTTTCCTTCAAGCTTGAATGGCTGAGTTTTCTTACCAAATATATCAACGGAGATGGGCTTTCGAATTCATCATGAAAACCTACAGTAGGTTGAGTGGTTTACAATTTTCCGTGACTTTTGTGACATAACTTCAATGATGCCCACGAATTGGAACTGGCAAAATTGTATCCATCGCCATGCTGCGGGATTTAGTCCGTGCACTATAAATATGTTCACATGTGTACAATTGTCTACAGCGTGATTTGTATACAGTCATGGTCACGATCACTTCAGCGGTTCTTGCAAATCCAACATATGTCCATGTGGCTGTTTTGGACAGTGTAGAGAGTCGGAGGTTAGGAGTGCCATGCGCGATGGAGAATGAGAATATAGGTTGCCGCCTAAGTATATCAAAAATGGTGGGATTTTCCAGCTTTGCCTCATTCTCTCCTTGAGACGCATGTGGCCGGCGTAGGTTTGAATCTTACTTATTCTCGTCACTATAACCATGCACGTCCCGTTAGCTAAAGCGTTAGGTCGATGTCCACAAATGTGCGTTTATCAGTACCTATCAAATTTAGTTGTAAACCCATTTTGTAATAATCTGAAGAAGGTGTACAACAGGCATCCTGCATTACAGGTAACCTTCAGAGAATTACGCAGTTGAAAAATGGATCACTTAAAATCCATAGATCTACTTCTCATGTAGAACAGCCGCAGCTCTATGAGTATTTTTCCGATACTGTGGTGCGAGAATCCTGGACTTTCGATCAGCAAAAATCGTTTCGTCTTGTGCAAATTAAACACGAACTCTAACAAGAACGTGATCAACAGTAGAGTCCTCTGAGATTTCAGTGAATTTTCCGACAGACTAAGTGCACTGTATCGAATGAGTAAGTTGAATTATTACTGTGCACGTTTTTCCATTAAACGTGACTCGCAATAGTTTAGTGCGTACGTGCACTAAATTAACGTTCCCTTAAGGATACGCAATAATAC
>JTDE01001397.1:0-12131 GCA_014338405.1 Paragonimus skrjabini miyazakii | reverse complement strand
AGATAATTATGGTGACCGTAAATATACTATACGATAATTACAATGGCCTCGAACAGCGCTAAACGAAACCGATATGCGAAATAGCTAGGGAGACTGAGGATCCGCCCGTCAAGCGCGCGAGCAAGCCGGAAGAAAGTGTGGCGTCCTTGACGCGCATAGGCCGACAAGCATACAAACAACCAAGCGCGATCGCATGCGTCAAGCGGACGGCAAGCAAAGATCCTTAAGGTCCTATGTACAATGTGAGCTAAGATTTTAGGAAGGATTTTACACATCGTACAGCAGACAGACCGGGGTATCTCCAGGTCACTACAATAAAATTCTTGACTACACGAACTGTAAGTACGTTTGCCAAAGAAGTACCTCGTAATTTCGAGAGAAACATACAATCATTGGATGGGAACACAGCTGAATATGACGCAAAAAAATGCATAAATAAGACAACAGACTACTGTTACGATTGCAAAGTGATTAATCAAAATTTTGAGCCCGCAGAATCAAAAACGACGTCCCACGCCCACAATAGGACTCCGTCATATCGAACTAGTTTTAGTTCAGCGGAAGCTATTTAAAAATAAACACTCACACGGAAGCACCACGTGATATGCGAAATTAAACCGCGCATTTTCAACAGTTAAGATGGGCCATTATAGTGACCTATCGATCACTTACTGTGGGTTTCTGTATAATCAAATAAGCCCCACATAAAACGTGAGTGAGTTCACTCACTGTAAGTTGACTTACAATGCCTGGTGTGAACGCATAAAAACTAGCATTAACAGTCTTCAAAAATACTCAATTCCACCTCTTGCACGAAAGGCAAAAACCAATGAAAGGAATTGGAACCCACAGAACCACAGCAACTATTAGTCACACATGCAATAAACCTACAGTGGGGCATCGCAGGTCCAACAAGGATGTAATGTGCAACGGAGTGGAGGCACTGAGGAACAGCGATTCTTTGAGGGACGAGGGCCAAATCTGAATCTGGAGTAGTAACAAAATCGACAAGCATGAGCCAGAGGCACAGTAAGACTTGCAAACAACTTACACAGTCGAAAACTCAAAAGGCGTCAACCACACAACAGCAAACTGCACTACAAGGTCACAATGCACAGCACGCGCGTCAGTTTCAGCGTTATACCCGTGTATGAATGGCTCGTAAAAACAACACAGACAAGGCTCATATATTACACAAATCAAACGCCGAAAATCTTCAGCCACGTTGAGTAAAAATTTTTATAATAGGGTCACTTACAAGAAATGCCGCGTAAATTCGAATACCAAGTTCAAATTTTTTCTCAATACATCAAACGTTATTGAACTTTCAGGATGTTAATCATACTAAACGGTTCTACCTTAACCATTTTCGATTATCTAACTGGCTGAGTAGTAGATTCTGTCATAATGGATTGGTCCAACTTTGCAAACTATTCATGAACCTCTGTAGCGTTTTGTACACTATTTTCTATTTCATAATTCTCATTGTTATTCACGCTTTCTACTCTCCTCAAATTGACATATACAGCCGACGTTTAAACCAACTTAATCGAACTAATCAGTAACCGATAAATCTAAATCACACTTCTCGGGTCGCGAGCCTTGCGTCCTCTCTGCGTTCGAAGTCGCTGGTACACAGTATTTTGGAGAGTTAGGAGCCAACGGAATCAACCGACTATTGCGACAAAATTTTCTCATTTATATCATCGGAATTACCTCAGTTGTGACCTCCAAAATTATTTAAGAACGATACGACTGATTGTACCTATTGGATACTGTATTTGGTGTAGTGGAATTCTAAATCAAAGCACTTTAACGAACTATCGGTTTAGATCCACTACAAAATTGGTGAGCCCGCCTATAGTTTTCGAACAGTTCTTCGTCCCATTTTTTATATTGACAATGCTTGACGACAACATGGACATTGGAGTTGAAGCCGAACACAGTTTTGCTTTGAAATTGCCCGAATATAGTGCCCGAAATCCTCGACTGTGGTTCTCTCAGATTGAGACTCTCTTAACCACCAGGCGGATAACATCTGAAAAAGTAAGATTCTCGTATGTGGTGCAATCTTTTTCCTCCGATTTTGCCGCGGAAGTGGAAGACCTATTGGAATCAGTCCCGTCCGAATTTCCCTACACCATTTTAAAAAACGCCATCATAAAACGGACTGGGAAGTCAGAAGCTAAACTGCTACATGACTTGTTCAATTCAGTCGAGCTAGGCCACCGGTTCCCATCTCAACTGTTACGTTATGTGAGAAGCCTTTCAGGCTCGCGGAAGCTCGACGACACCACCTTAAAGCAGCTGTGGGCGGAAAAGCTGCCGTCTGCGGTGCAACATATTTTGGCCGCCACGGATGATGACAGTTCAGTTGACAAAGTAGCAGCACTTGCGGACGAGGTATCAGAAACCTTCCCCTCAAAACCGGTGTGCGCCGCAACCATAGCTGTTCCCACATCTTCCCCGTCAGTTTCAAGTAATGATGTTGGCCTAAAACTTTTGATAGAGAAGATGTGCCATCGTATGGACAGTGTGGCCATGCAGATCAATGAGCTGAAAAGGCATCCACCCAGGAGCCGTACACGACGTAATTCCCGAAGTCCATCAAGGTGGTGCTGGTACCGCCAAACCTTACGATACAAAGCGAAGAAGTACACCCAATTGTGCACGTTCCGAACCCGCCAAGCGTCATAGTCAATTAGCAGTTTCCAGTAGCGGCGACAAATGTCGCTGAACCAGCAGATACTAGTTGCCGATTTTTCATCAGAGATCGATCGACCGGCTTACGGTTTCTTATCGATACCTGAGCCGAGCTCAGTGTTATTCATGAATGCTAGTCGTTGACCGTGAGTTTCTGAGCTGTCGTGTTCGGGAAAATTATTTTCCTGGAAAAAATCGTTTTATTAGCTTGGTATCTGGCGCAAAAATTGAAGCCGTCGAAATCTACGTCATGAACTCATATATCTTTGTTTTGACCGACCATTGATTGAAGACCACCTCACCGTAATTGGTTTCCGAAAATCGTTTTGGCTGCTGCTGTTGTGGTCGATAGCGTATGACAATGTTAAACCAAAAATGCTGGGGTGGTTTTCAATTTAATTTTTCATGATTGCATTTGTTTATTTTATATTCAGTTGTCCATTTTTTATTTGTAGGAGATGGGTTATATTGCGACTTTCAAGACGATGTTTGAAGATCGCGAATTTTGCACTTTCTCACAGTTTCAGGAGTGTCTTCAGAGGTACGTGGACGAGTTGGGCGTTGTTTACGTTCGTGGGAAGAGCCGTAGGTCGAAAACTGCTTTGAAGTACAATACGGTAAGGTGATATGGTTTCCTGAATCCGTGCAGATTTATTATCGTTGTACGAAGTGCAAAAGGCGTAGGAGCTCATGCAGGGTTATGCGATATGTCTAGTGGGTTAACTGTTGTTAGTCTTAGCAAATCGGTTCTCGCGACACAGGTTGCAGGTGACGATTTCCTGTGGTCCAACGAGATGCGTATCTGGCTACGAGATCTTTCGAGTTGTATCACGACCACCCTCTCAATCGTCTGCTATATGATTCCCACCCTACAAATCGTGGACACACCGTCGGTGAATTGTCTATTCCAGCAAAATACACCAACTGCTGACATTGAACAGTATGTGGTGGTTGTTTACGAGAAGTTTATCACAACTACTGACCGTGAAAACATCCGCCGCGAGTTAAAGCCTGCAATGTCAGGTGAGTCTGTTACGTAAGATTGGTCACGGAAAATTGGAGAACCTCGAAAAAGTGCTGCCGGTGAGTAGTGCGATAGGTGTGGTGCGCACTATGCAGGATAACGGCAACAGATATATGCATATCTGTCTTGCCCAGCGAACGCAGGTCGAACTTTTCCGGAGTTTCTCACATGTGGTGAATATGGATGCCACCCACGTGGTAAACAGGCACAAGTATGTTATTGAATATTTCCTCATACTTTCGAAGCTCGAAGTTATATCACTTCTTCGTGACAGACGGTATGGGACACGGCCAACTAGTGATATACGGGTGTGTTCGTAGGGAAAATTATGATTAACTACGTAGACTTTTCGAAATATATCGTGAAGTGATGGGCGATCAAATTGCAGTGAAAACCTTTGTTATGGATAAGATGGCTGCGCAAGTAAGGGTAACACGTGGGGTTCGGTTACGACATCCTGTTTTGTTATTTTCATGTGCGTGATTCCGTACGTAAGCACGTAAATGAGCGAAATTCGTCTTTCATATTTGTTAAAAGAAAAACTCTTTTCGCAGTCGTTTCTCCTTCCACCGAATGGCTACGGCAGACAACGAGGAGGAGTAAGTTTCACTGTTACACTGTTTATCGTAGGTCCGAACGTGAGTTGTATAGCATCGGCCGAACGGATAGTAAGTTTCTGAGTTATTTGTTGTGTAATTGGCTGTACATCAAACCGAAGTGAGCCATTCATGTGCAAAACGATATTGTCCACCTCGGCAATCGCGCGAATGGTTGGCTAGAAAACGCAAACGTACGGTTGAAGAAGAGGTCGCACCCAAGAGGCTTCCTGGCTGTCACTATTCGGAAAATATGAACTCATAGTGAGCGACTGATGCCAGAGTAGGAAATACCAACGACCTATGGGTGCATTCGTCGTGAAGTTGTGGATGTCGACTGGTACGTGAAAAACATTCTTCACAGAATGACCACGTTCGCAAATCATCTTGTCCAAAAATATCTGAAATGACGGACTCCACGACTCCGTTTCAATACAGTATCTGAGTACAAGGTAAGCGGTTCTCTATCAATCACCCTGAACATTGCAGCTTCGTGTGCAAAATGATGGCGACACTTTCGTCGTGAATAGCGTTGAGAGCACATGTGAATGAACATTATACTGTACAATGTGTCTGCCATGCATGCACAGTCTGTTGGTGTTTCGGAAAACTTTCTACCCCAACGGTAAGGTCTTTTATAGTTTTCATTTCCCTTCACAAATGTCACGTCTCCATTCATGAGCGGTGGCCGGCAGAGTACAACTTGCCAATTCGACGGTTGGTCAGCCCGCTGCTTCGGCCGTTTGCTGCAGCCAGTTTCAATCGTCACTATGAAGCCCTGCATCATGTACTTGAAAAACTGCACGACTGCAACAACCGCACGGCGGTTACTTGCTTTTACAGCATCATTGCTTTTGCCAGTAAAATAGTGGAACGTGCAAACACTGGCTTACCTTTATAAGACTTCCCCATGGGCTCAGCTGCAAGCGGGTGCTACTGAGGTGGTTAAAAATGCCCAGGTCAAGGTTGCCGTGTGGACAGTGCGGTGAACCCGTACAGATGGACATTTATTGGTGTGATGCCGATCAACTGATTTTTCACTCCAAATGTATGCATGTGGCACAAATAAGCGAGTGTCTATTCTGTGGCAAACAGCTTCAACCTCAGTCGCCTGCTAATTGCATGTTTCGAATCCTTATTTTTGTCAGTTCCCTCTACTTCAGCCGTTGTTTGCACTTCCCCGGTGATTCTGGGAACCAAGTCTCGCATACCAAAACAACGGATGTCGAATTAGACCGTTCCGCTGAGAGTGTACCGCTTACACACGGGCCGAAGAAAGCGCGAATCAACATCACCTAAAACGATTATCCTGTTGATATAATTGAAGAAAGTAAGTTGCTTCATATATGCGTACACATATTTCCCGCAGATGAACGTGATGATGATGAAGACTTCATCTGATACACGGTTTCAATCATTTGGAAGGACATCCAAAACACATGAAAACCAAAGGCTACATTTTGTGCTGGAAAAAGCAGAGGATGTTTGCAGAGTTATCCACATTTATCAAATACAACTCAAGATTCTATTCCCACGTTTTCGTCCCGAGTGACTTCACTCGTCCACCTATGTGTTGGGCATAACTCGTAAGGTAAGACAAATGGACAGAGCAGTTATAAGTGTCTAAGCATGGAGCACAGTTTGGCATAGTTTAAATCAACTGGACGGAGCAGCTATTAAGGTGAATAAATGCGGCATAATTAGGCGTTGATCGTGGCTCAAGTCAACCAATCTCAGCGCAAGACATATAAATCGGAATAACCAGCGTGTGCAATAATGTCAACGTATGTTATATAATTAACAACATTTTCGTATGAGGCAAGGTTAACGGCAGTTTGTCAATCATGTTTCCAGGATTTCATTTTCGCCAACAGGTCTCCTGAAGGTGTGATTGCAACTACCGTTCGTTTGATTATGATATTGCATAAAAGTGCTTCTTGGCAAAGGACCAAAGATTACCCATATTTTTTGCATGAATCATGCTGTTCTCAGGATCCACGAAATTTTTTGAATGCTTGATCGTCTAGTGCTCTTAATGAGCTCCTTGATCCAAGGCTCTGTAGGCTCGACATTCGTCCGTGATAAGTATGGCGTTCGACTGAAAGCGAAAGAATTGAATAATATAATCGGCTTACTCGAACATGTCTTCGGACGAGGAATAATATGTTGACTGTTTTTCGTCTGTTCCCAGGGCAGACCACCATGAACACTGTGAATGTTATGCTGTTCTAGAATGCCCTTTGTAGAGAACTTGTGAAGGCTTCCTTTAGGGTAGAACGGATATTTCCAAATATGGAATCTTTTAGGACAGAATAATGTCGCCTACACGGTTTACACATCCGCCGATAGTTGTTTGCACAACACGTGACATAAATCCAGTTTTGAAAAATGCAGAACAGTCGAAAGAAATTACCTTCTGAGAGAATCTATAGCATCACATTCGGATGTTGAGCCCACTGCAGTTACTACGACAGTCCCATCATTGAAGACACCCGTCCATATGTCCCCTTCAACATCCCGGTGTGCTGTCCCAAGAGCTCCATGGCTGTCAGACCAGTGGTCATCAGTGTAGCCAGATGTTAGTGACATTTCAGCGCCGGGCGAGTACACTATCCGAGAAGGGTAAATTCTTCAGCGCATCTGTACTTCATGTTTAGAATACGAAGTTGAAACGCTGGTGGTTGTGGTATGTGCAATGATTGGGCTGTAGTAGTAACTGCTGTTGTGGTGACTGTTCTGCATTTTTCAGAACTAGATTTAGCTGACGAAGTTTGCAAACATAAAGGCTTTCTCGAGGCCGATCAACGAAAGCTGGCCGCAGAATACGTAGTAACTTAAGTTTGTCGCGTTCTTACTAGTACCTACTCTGTCCAGTTCACTTAATCTATGAAGAAGGCATGATTATGCTACATGTATTGACCATACCAGCTGCTCCGTCCAGTTCACCCAAGCTATGATCAACGCCTAAGTATGAAGTACGCGTTCAAACTAGTAGCTGCTCCGTCCAATTCACCTCAGATATGATCAACGCATAATTATGTAGGATGCGTTCGAGCTAGAAGCTGATCCGTCCAATTAACCTAAAATACTATCAACACTTAATTATGTAGGATGCGTTCACACTAGTAACTGCTCTGTCCGGTTCATCTTAGCTATGCTAAACACATGATTATGCCGCATGTATAGACCTTACCAGCTGCTCCGTCCAGTTCACCCAAGCTATGATCAACGCCTAATTATGTAGGATGCGTTCACACTAGTAGCTGCTCCGTCCAGTCACCTAAGCTATGATCAACGCCTACGTATGTAGTGTGCGTTCACACTAGTATATGCTCCGTCCAACTCACCCAATATATGATCAACGCTTAAGTCAGTATTATGCGTTTACACTAGCAAATGCTCTGTCCAATTCACTTAATTTGTGATGAACTAATGCTTATGCTGCATGTATTGACCATACTAGCTACTCCGTCCAGTTCACCTAAGCTATGATCAACGCTTAATTCATTAGTTTGCGTTTACACTAGTAACTGCTCCGTCCAGTTCATTTAAGCTATGATCACCGCTGATAAAAACACGAGATAAATCAGAATGAACGTGTATTTAGACAGTTGGGGATAAGCTATAATGATCTCCTTCAGTTTTGGCCAAAATGAGAACATACTGGCAGTCGTCAGTGAATTCTGCAGCTGGCGATAACACACCAACAGTCATCGAAATCATAAGCGTTTATGATACGAAGATGGAACAGTTGTGGCTGAAATGGTAGAAGTGGAATCAGTGTTTTCGTCGGATAATCAGCGAGCATCAAAGTTGATCTTTATTTCTCAGAAAAGTGAGCATTGACTTACGTACACATGGTAAGTTACATTCAAGCATAGCCAGTACGCAATAAACGAAACAATATGCACGCATTTAATGATGGATTGGGACGTGTTACCCATGTTTACAACATAACGTTGGTAGAAACAACCAGGTGATAACGTAGACACTTTTCCACCGGAAATGCTATAATGGAACCAGGCTGAACTTATAATTCAGGTGGATGATTAACCAACGACCGCGGTGGCGTATCTTTCATTAGGAATTATTGTGATATTTCGTGTACAATGCAATGCAAATGCAACGCTGTCGAAAAGTACAAAAATTGTATCTCTAAAACCACGCAAAATTGAGCGTTTCTGCAAGATGGAATTATGCATTCCACAATGAAAAGTTTGATGAAAGCATTTTCAGAACGTAAAATCGATTAGGAAAGACAACATGTTGCTTATATTGAAAAAATAGCGACATATTTTTCTCAACAAAAGTGCGAATATGAACGATTTTTAGATACAGCTGATTTTTCTCATTGCAGCACAATTGTTATACTTGATGAAATCTATATATTTGTCCCGTAATATGCATTTTAATATTTCATGAAAAATTTGAAAGATCTCTTTTCGCGCCTAACTAGCCGTTTCAACTCGATTCGGCTTTGAAGTACAATACCGGCGAACTACACAGTTGCCGTTATAAGTGCCGTATTCATTCAAGCTGGGAGTGTTCTTTGATGTCGTTTTTTCTGCATGTCACCTCGTTTATATCCCATCGTACATCCTAAGTTCATGGAAAAGCTAACAACAGTGGTACCAACGAATGGTGAGGCATGGCAAATATAACTGATAAAATATGACTTACTTTTCCAGTTTTCGTGCATTGTCCTACGTTGTAGTAGGCGTTCCTCATGTTTGTACCTTCATGAAAAGCTCAGTGTTCATGTTTCAACAACAGTTTGAAATTATAATCACGCTTTCCCGCTTACTTACGTCTAAATTCAAATAAAAGTATGTTTACACGTCTATGACATCGATTTTCATCATATTTCACCTTCAGTTCTCCAAAATAACGTAGAATACGACTCTGCGTTATTTTTTCCTTAATGCCTATACCATTGAACTACCGCTAATTCCATGCTCACGTCTTCGAAGGATTGAAACAAAAAAATCTTCAGGAAGCAGAATTCTGAAATTTAAGGAACTGCAGCACGTCACAAAATTTCAGCAACTTCAACAGCTACAAAATATTTTTTAGCTGAAAGATAACAGAGATATTCACGGTCTACCGATTACACGCAGCCGGCGTTTTTCCACCGCAACCAAATGATCGACTTCAGTCTGGCCAGTACACTTTACAAGCCGCAAACAAAAAATGCATCAAGACCTATGGGGAACGCTCTCTCACCGTCAATTTCGGTCTCCGGTGATGTTTTCGATGGATTTTCCTGCTCGACGATGTTCAAACGCTACTGATAGGTGCTGACTTCCTGGCACATTTCAACCTTTCCGTTGATGTTGAGAGGCGTAAGCTAATTGACAACACCACTGCATGTACAATAAACGGTGTCCAATCGACAATTGCATCCGATCTGCTCTTCCACCAACACCGTCATTCGCAGCACTGCTGATGAAGTTCCTTTCGTTAACTCGGCCTTGCTCACATACCGAGACAGTTAAAAACAATGTGGTACTTGATATTATAACGCGTGGCCCTCCGATTTTTGCTCGCCCACGCCGTTTACATCCAGACAAACTCAAAATCGCCACAGCTGAACGCGAACGTGTGCTTCATTCAGGCATAGTTCGACCATCAAACAGCTCCTGGGCAACACCACTGCACATAGTACCGAAAAAGTCTCCGGACTATTGGCGACCTCGCGGAGATTAACGTGTTCTCAACAACTGCAAAATCCCGGGCAGGTACCCCATACCACATATCCACGACTTTTCTTTGGGACTCGCTGGCCCCACTATCTTCTCTAAACTGGACATGGTGCGCGCTTATTACCAAACCATGGTCAATGAAGAGGACATCTCAAAAACAGTCATTACAATAACATTTGGACTTTCTGAGTTCACAAGCATGCCCTTTGGACTCTGTAATGTGGCTCAAACATTTCAGCGATTCATGGGCGAAGTATCGCGTGGACTCCACTTCGCGTCTGTCTACATCGACGATGGTTTAATCGCTAGCCGCTCAAACGGGGAGCACTTTTCTCGTCTTCGTGCTGTTTTCGATCGTCACGCGCAGCATGATATTAAAATCAACATGGACGAGTGTGGCTTCGGAGTTAACTCATTGGATTTCCTGGGACATCGCATTCACCAAACCGGCATAACACCTTTGCCAGATAAAGTTGAGTCCATCTCGACCTTTTGGATTCCTACTACGATGATCCAACTCCGACGATTTCTCGGCATACTTGACTATTATCAACACTTCATCCCTCATTGCGCGGACGTTTTCAAAACTCCAACAGACCTGGTTGGCTCCAAACGTGAGCCATTTGAACTCCCACCCGATGCCGAGGCAGCTTTCTCAGCGGCAAAGGAAGCCCTGTGCTACGCCATCAAACTATGCTTTATCAGCTGCGATCACAATGTCCGTCTCCTTTTCACCACGGATGCATCAAATGCTGCCGTCGGCGCAGTCTTTGAACAATCCGTAAATGGCGAACAACAATCCTTTGCCCTTTTTTCTCAAATGCTTCGACCAGCACAAACCAAGTGCAGCACCTTTGGACGCGAACTGCTGGCTATTTATTTGGCGTTCTGTTATTTTCGGCATCTTTCGGAAGGCCGACACTTTGTCGTGCAAACCGACCACAAACCTTTCACATTTGCTCTTCACGCCAACCCCGACCAGTACTATCCGCGTGAAATCAGACATCTAGATTGTATCTCCCAATTCGCCACGGACATCCGACACCTACGTGGTGGCGCTAACATCGTTGCTGATGCTGTATTGCGCCCTGATGTCAACTCGGTCCAATCACCGCCTTCCTTCGATTTGTCTGGAATGGCCACAGCCCAGCAGTGCAGTGAAGACCTGAAGGACGTTTCTGTTTGTAAGCCCTTGAAATTATCTACCAGTCCTCTGTCGAAACAAGTTGGTGACATTCTATGCGACACTCCAACGGACACACCTAGAAATTTTGTACCACTTTCTTACGCTGCGTGTAATCGGTAGAACGTGAATATCTCCGTTATCTTTTAGTTAAAAAATAATTCTTAGCAATTAAACTTGTTCAAAATTTGTGATCTGTTGCAGAAATTAAAATCTTGAAAATCTGTTCCCTAGAGATTTCTTTGTTTCAGTCTTCCGAAGATGTAAACAAGGAATGTGCGGTTATTTAATGACATAGGAATTAATGGGAAAATAAGGCAGTCGCATTCTGCGTTATTTCGGAAATATGAAGGTAAAATATAATGAAAATCGACGTCATACACGTGACAACACATGTGTTTATTGAAATCTCGGCGTGATTTTGCAGGAAAGCATTATTATAATTTCGACAATCGAACTGTTGTTGGAACATAAGTACTAAGCTTTTTATAATACTACAGGCGTGAGAGACGCCTATAACCTAATTCAACATAGGACAATTCACCATCCTTCACCACTCATTGGTACCACTGTTGTCAACTATTCCATGGAATCAGGATGTACGCTGGCGTACATTCCAGCTGGAATGGAAACAGAGTGAACTGCTGAAAGATTGATATTAAAGAACACTCCCAGCAATTCGCCGGAATGGAGCTTCAAGGCCGAACCGTGTTGAAAACGGCCATTTAGGCGCGAAAAAGATTTTTCAAATTTTTCATGAAATATTAAAACGCATATTGTGGGACAAATATACATATCCTATGGAGTATAATAAAAGCGTTGTAACGAGAAAAATCAGCTATACGTAAAAATTGTTCATATTTGCACTTTTGTTGCAAAAATGTGTCGACATTTTTTTTGACAAAAGCATCATGTTGGCTTTC
>JTDE01001396.1:129369-146061 GCA_014338405.1 Paragonimus skrjabini miyazakii | reverse complement strand
AAATGCTAGCGTACTCCACTTGGCTATCAGTGACAAAAAAAAAAAAGAAAGCAACAGAAAAGTAACGGGATCTCAGCAAGTCGCCGTAATCAAAAATTTGACTCACGGAAGGTGCTCACGGGTATGCAAGATGGCCACCACAATATTCCAGTTTACCAGCATACCGAAAGTAAGAATACTACGGAGTTACTTTGGCCTGCTGAAGCGCGATCGGATCTGTGATGATGTCCGTGGTACGGCGGAGCTAAAAGGTTTGGTGCAAGATCCGTGTAGTATCGTTAAGCGACTGTGCAACAGAGAGAAGAGCAAACTGGTGTGCACAGAATTTGTAGTGTATCGCATAGTCAATTGTCAATGTAAGCAGCATTCCAAGGCGATTCGAGAACATTGTTGTACAAGAGTGAAGCACCGTTAGTAAACAGAAATGATAAAACCTCTACAATAATGCTTCTCTACAGCATTTGTGAAGGATAAATTCTCGATAGCCGTCTGATAATTAAGAATGAGGGACATGAAAGATATCAGCTAAAACGGGCTGACAAATTAACATTCATTTGTAGGTTTATTTGTTGGTTGACACCGACCGACTACAGCTTGTGCGTGAACTTTGACTGGATGAACCATCTTTAATCAGGAAACCGCTCCAGTCCAATCTCATCGCAACCTGCGGACATGTTTACACGAATATCACTCGATATTGAGAAGGAACAGACGACAAGTTGCAGTCTTTTCAACGCTGCGCAACCACAGGTCACGGGGTCAAACTGGTGGTCGTCAAGGTGGTTGGATTGGCAGAAAGGAAGCAGGAACGACTAGTTCTTGAATCAATCTTCTGTCACAATGCTTTCAAAGAACTCATCGATCATAATACTCATCTTCATAATGCGCAAACTTGTTCATAAACAAGTAAAAAGTAGAACAGAACAAGTGATCGAAACACAACTATGTCACTAGCCATTCTGATATGCTTCCATCTGGTGATCAGTAATAATTGGCTTCGTGCTGTTACTACCAATTACATGACAATTGTGTACACACGGTTTGGAAAAACGCTTCATTTACACCCGATATGATCATATCACAGTCCTGCACTAATCCTTGTATACCTCCACTCCTTACCTTAATCTCTGCTACCAAACCATTTGATATTTTGTTTGTGATAATGCCTAGACGTTTAACAGAAAGTGAGAGATAATTCCAATCTGGAAAAATTACTAGCCAGAAAGTTGCCACGTTATACTATTACGGCCGTTTGCTAACGTCCACTTTCTTCATTGACACATGAAGATCAATATCATGTGGAACCTTAAGACAAATCTTATATATTGCATTATTTGTCATAGTTCATATGATGAAACAAGATCTTCCAAATTATCACGCATAACTGCGCCTCAATTTTCATCCCACAACTTCTTGTCATGAGATGAGATTTTACACAGTATCTACAATGAAAATCTCATAACAATTGAACAATTCTCAAAATGCTCTAGTTTTGGACTTTTTGAATCTATCAACGAAATGCTGCCCAACTGTTAGTACACTGGTCTGCCAGATCTCGGATTTCCTGGTGGCTTTCCTTTCAATCAAGTTTATTTTCACATCTTCCAAAGCCAGTTACAGTAAGTCATAACGAAATCCTTTATTGTTTAAGTTTTGTAAACGTTTTCCTACATGATCTTAATCATCGATGCAGCCAAGTTTCCTGTTTAGCCGCACAAATAGCAAGTTTTCGGATAAAATTTTATCAATCACCTCAAAACCTCTTGCAGTGTTGTGCACATATAAATTTTAATCCAGTTTTTATTATTACGTTTCCTTTGATAACCGATTTTGTCAGGTCATACTGTACTGTTAAAATTTGTGTCATTTTGAATTATGTACATCGATCGCGCTCAAAAGGTGGAGTTTACAAGTGTGCTGAGAAATACGCACTATTGTTACTACTACCTGGTGGCCGACTACTGCTTCATAAAGCTCCCGGGTTGTACCTACGAAATTGCATTTGTCCTGTCTTTCAGGTACGACTGAAGCTTACAAACCCACTAGGTCAACTATGGTTTTAATTACTGCAGTCACACCCTCGTAAACTTCCAAGTAGATTTGGATATTGAGCAACCTTGAACAGCCGCGCCCACAGAACCTTCGTCTTCAACTCCGGTGACGGTGTCAACTCTCACGAATAAAGAACACGCGTGCCGTACAGACCATTTGTTCAACAAATGCCCCAACCAAGTTACAAACATGGATACTCATTTGCGCACAGTAGGAAGTACAAAACGGTGTAGTTGTCGACGCGCAGTATGTATACAGAAAACACCGTTTCTCTCTGGATCGCTAATCACTGTTTCTTTTTGTAGTTTCCCTCGGCTAGGTTGATACCTCTGTAAGGGCACCTGATAACTGGGACTGACTTGAATAGAATAAAGGTCGAACGTATAGAAATTGCAGAATGTAATATGGTGCAACAACACAGAACGAATATTGTTATATTATACGTAGATGCGAGTGGAATTAAGAATAGAAAACAAATGTATGTTGACAACAGAAACAAAGCATGTCAGTCGTGTTCATCACATCTGCCACGCCTTAAATAAACGTACGCATATTTATAATTCTTTGGTAGTCTGGATTCCACTCGTCCAGATCTTCTGATATTGGATACTTTAAGCGTTTCACATTTTTCAAAAATATTATATATCTCTTAAATGTCGTTGTTTTCAGATGCAACACTATTATCTGTAAAGGACTCATTAGTGGGCGAAGTAGCAGAGCTTCCGTTAACAGACTGACCTCTAGGAGTAAACTCAACCTGGTCAACAGGTTTTCCACGGCAGGAAAGATCTTCCAAGTCAAAAATAGCGACCATGTCATTCTCCCCAGATAAAAGAACTATTCCAGTAGCAGGACGTAAATCAGTGGTTTTGTAAAACGTAAGATCAGTTGTTTTACGCGGCCAAAACTTGTACCCACAGAACGAGATTTGAAAGGAATTACAAAACTCCTTCCAGTTACAGAATTTGATGCGTTTCTATATTGCATGTAGAAAATACCGATTATTTTATCAAGTTCCTCAGATAAGTTTGCTTTTAAAGAAACACTGGCAGACTTCAGCATGCATACAATATTGAGCTGCGGATGTCGCGGAGACGTAAACAAATGCCGCCATCCAAGTCAAGTAATTTAGTTCTCCAAACATTTGGTAATAAGTTGAGTACCACTATCGGTGACCAAAACAGCAGGTGCAACTTTGCGTCACATGACTTTATCAAAGCATGTTCCACGAAGTTTGTACTCGGTGATGAAGTTACAAAGTCTTCAGGCCATCTAACTTAAGCATTAATAATCACGAGAGCACAGTATATCCCAATAACTATACCACATTAGCAAACTTGAGTTCTGGAATTCTTCAACTGTGAGTATTTCAAGTCTGAACGCTCAAAACAAATGAACTATCAGGGCGTTTATTACCCAATATGTGTATGCGCGCCGTTCATTACACTAAATAACATCGTGATCGCCACCCGGGAGTTCACTGAAGTAAGGTGAGCAAGATACTTTTAATGCATATAATGGTTTAGCCCAGTTATCATAGAACTTTAAGCAACACATACCCCGTTCGATGTTTTCACAGTGTTGTGTCTACCTGTCATCCATTTTAGTTCTCTTACAGAACGGCTTCCACAAATGGTATAAAACTGAACTTATATGCGAATCGATAATAGCTCTGGTTTAGAACCAGACAGCTGCCGGTCGGTGACTTGTTCAGTGTCTGGCAAATTGAGAAGGTAACACTGATTTCGGAAGTGTTTATTTGAGAATAATCAGTAGAGAACAGTTGGTATGATAGTTTGGATTAAAGCTAACAGTTTACATTGGCATATTATGTCATAAGAAGCAAGGCTCTAACCTGTACATTTTTTCCCCACATTCACTAATCCTCCTGTACTCTTTGCAAACCCTGTTTCAAATTAGCCGATTTTGGCTATACCTGATCTTATCGTTACAAGCTGAAAGGCAGACCAACGAGGACAACGTAATTTAATGGAAGCTGTCGTAACTTCATCCATTGAACTGTACTCGTACTTCTCCTTTCTTATTGTGCATTTACAAGCTTCCAGATCATGAAGAGTCCAGTTCCATTCTGGACCACGCAATGAGTTGAGCGTCGAACGTGACCCCCACGGTTGTTGGCGGCATTCAAAACGGATTAGCCTGTCACAGTGACCGAAGTCCCAGTTAAATCCACCTTCAAACACAGACTGAAACAAACTTTTGCACAGCCATCACACAGACTTGCTATAACCTACCTGTGTGAACTACTGAAATATACACCCGAAGCGAGTACAACAATTTGGTGTGCTTATTGCCGTCTGGGTGATCACTCTTCACTTGACAGATCGTCACTACCAGTCGTATATCAAGTTGTCGTTACTCATCCGAAAATGCGCATGATCTACGCACAACCTTTTGCTCTCCCACACGTTCATGGTGATATCCAAGACTCACATTTGAAACAAAGTGCCAAGTAGGTCCGCCACTTCAACTTATATACACTTTTTTCTCTCCTTATCAATTGCTAATTTATTCCCTGTTGTTGGTTCTCTTTCAGAATACAACGTAATCCTAACGGTCTAGGCCAGCTTACGATAGCTATTCAGAACGTCAAGTGATAAACATTGGATGGGCTAATGTCCGAAATTTCTCTCAAGTAGCATAAACAATGGTTAACGAGATGCCAGTGTTAAAAAAGTTGTTTAATTCATTCTGAGCAAACAGATACTCTTCTTGTGCACTTAAACATAACAACAATAAGCCTCACTGAGGAAAACACAATTTGCATACAAAGTATCTGTCTTGTTTCTACGGGATGACAACTGGATTAATGTCAGTGTTCTGTCCGTTTATAATTTCGTTCGTAGAGCTATTACTGATGGTAGATTTATCGGTCCGTCAACGAATTCGATCGATTTTGTTCAGCCAACGGGTGCAATCAAACTGAAGGAGTGAAATTTCTCCAGCATTATTTTCTGAAATACAGAGATTTGAGTTCAATAAAATCGGATACCACTAAAAGTAGAACTTTGATACCATTATGACGGTAACAGTAATCGTCTTCTCTTTAGTAATTAGTCAGTCCACTTCTATAGAGATTTGCGCGTTCCAGGTCATAAGAATAGTATTATGCCTTTATGCGATAGACCTATTCTCGTCGTCCGTAAGGCGCACAAACCCTTTATCAAAGGCTATTGAAAGAATGTGAATTTATTACATGAATGCCTAGTCTAATGACGAGAATATTTCAATACCCTGCCAGCGATACATATAATTGCATATTGCACCTATGCTATTAAGGAATTTCGCATGATCTATACCATCCAACTGGTCGCTAGTACGTTACGCCCCTTGGTGGCTCGACTTGATAAATCACACAGTCGGCTTAACCGTTCGTTGACGCCCTTTCTCTAACCACCCTAACTATTGTTCCTTGTCCATATCGTTAAACGAGACCATTTGTATATTTCGTGTAACAAATATTCGGTCTCCATTTTCAAGGGCATTTTTACACACTTTGTCTGGTTAACTTATATCTATGAAAATTGCTCCAGTGTGTCGTACATTAACGTAATAACGAAGTTGTTCGACTGCGATGAAATCCGGTAAAAGTTCAAGGAAACAAAAATTGACCGACTTACTGTCAATAGTAATTATCCAGACATGAGCGTGTTACTTCTCGTTGGCTGTCTGTTCAACTAACGCTTACTGGTATGCATCTACTCTATTTACAGACGCATACCAGATAATCGAGTTTGTACAAACTTCTTTTATTCTCAAAGTACGCTTCTCGATGGTTGGTGACAGGCAATAACACTGGAAATCACTATCATTACGTTGGCATCTGAGTAGGTGAGCAATTACTGGGAATCCGCTCTGGTTGTTCTTAACACGCAAAAGCCATCTCATGTATCTCTGGCATTCATGTACGATGTTACGTCAAGTTAGCGGAACACCCGTGAACGTAATGCATATGAGCATGATTTTAACAAATAGTTTGTTTATCTTGTGTAGTTCCATCATAATCATCCAGGAATAACATCGTATACACCTGCTACCTCAGCAAACAAATCCCATCAGGTAACATTATGCAACCCGATAGTGATCAGTGGTCAAAGATTTGTCAGCATAAATGAGCTCAGTATAAAACATAGAAAATCTTAGGCTGTTAATGCGCATGGTAAAAAAACCGGTTTAGTTTATGATGTGAACCCAAAACGGTTACAGTAGTTATGTAACAAATAACACTAAAGTGAATCGCCAGTCTGTTATGATTGTTTTTTGAACAGTATGCCTTAGAAAGCGGGAAAGAACTTCCACTGCCTGTCCGTAATAGTGGATCCAAATGGTAATGAACAGACAGCGACTGACTTCAAACCGTTTAAAGCAACTGAGTATGTGTTTCACAACAGATACATCTAATCATAATGAAACTGTATAGATAAGCCTCATTTTTACCACTCAGCCCCAGGTCTATCTCATCCTTTGCTTAGTCCTAGAATACGAATTAATATAAACGCTATCAACATTCACACTCTAAAAAAGATAGGTCAGCAGCCCGCTTTCGCACAAACGTTGGACTCGTTGAATATTGGAGTCTGCTGTATTTCAGAGACTAGAATCCAGGATGGCACCCATACTGTCTACTTGATATCAGTTATACAATTCCCGTGGCTCTATGACTGCCGCTACTGGTCAGTCTGGAGTAGGAATGGTCCTCAGTAACGCGGCCGCTACCGCACTGATAGATTGGATTCCTGTTAATAGTAGATTTTTTGCCGTCTGCTTGGCAAGCCCAATTGAAACCAGCTCTAGACGCACAATGTTCGAAATTCTTTTCATTGTTTTCTTGCTCCGACCTATTGTGGTGACGTCGCCGTCAAAGACGCGTTTTACTCGGATGTTGTAATTAGAACTGAACTATAAAGGATAACGATCGAACGTATAAGACTGGCAAAACACAATTGGGCACAACTACACAGAACTTATATTGTCGAATCGTACTCAGCACCAAGTTGTACAGGACACTGGAATAGTAAAACATTTGCATAACAGAAGGAGACAAAGCATGTCAGTCATGTTCATCACATCTGCCACATCCTGAATAAGCGTGCGGATATTTGTAATTCCGTGGTGGTCTGGATTCCAAACGTTCAGTCTTATGACTATCGGCTCTCCGAATGTTTCGTCTACTTCTTGAATAGCCTCTATTTCGGTAACGTCATTTGCCTCTAATGCAACAGGATTATCTAGAAAGGACTCGTTAGGATTCGAAGCAACAGGATGTCTTTTAACAGACTGACTTCTAGAATTGAACTCAACCCGATCAACATGTCTTCGATTGCAGGAAAGGTCTTCTAAGTCAAGAATGTTAACCATACGATTTCCGTGAGAAGAAAAACTATTCAATTAGCAAGACGTAAATTGTTGCCTTTAAAAAAATGTAACATCAGCTGTTTTTGCGCAGTCAAGACTTGTACGCAGAGAACAAGATTTGAAAAGGATCGCAGGACTCTTTTCAGTTACCGAATGTGATGCATTTTTGTACTGCATGAGAAAATTATCGATTCCTCGATCAAGTTCAACAAATGAGTTCGGTGTTAGAGAAGCAAAGGCAGACTTCAGTGTGCGTACAAAATTTTCTGAAAGTCCATTGGATTGTGGATATTGTGGAGCAGTAAACAAATGCCGACACCCAAATCCTTTAATCCATTCCTCTAAAGACTTGGCAGTGAAGTGAGTATCATTGTCGGTGACCAAAGCAGCAGGCACATTCTCGCGACAGAAGAGTTTTCTCAACGCATGTTGCGTAAACTCTTCACTCGGTGATGAAGTGAGAAAAACTTTAGGCCATCCAGAGTAAGCATCACTAAGGCATAGCATTGTCCCAGAAATGGACCACAGTAGTCAGCACGTACTTTCTGAAACGTTTCAAATGTAACAGGCCATGGAAGCCATCGTGATTGTTTCGCATGAATCTTGTGTACACATTTGGTGGAATTCTTGGCAGTATGTTAAATATCTGATTCTAATTCCGTTCGCCAGCAAGATAAGCGTGCAAGCGACTTCATCTTATCAAATCCCAAATGTCCGGAATGCAAGTCCGCAAGGATATCAGATCTCAGAGTCGATGGAATTGCAATATGGTCATCAAAACACAACAATCCATCTGCAGTAATAGACAAACTTTCACAGAGACGGTAAATTGCGGGAAATCTATGCCGCTCCTGCCGTGTCCAGCCACGTCTTAAGGCAGAGATAATAGGACCAAGGAATTTACGAGTATCGCACACAAGTGCATCTGTTTTGACTGGCAGTGGTTAAACTAGTAAACAGTCAGCATTGTCAGAGTTTGAGTCAAGTGACGGAAATCTGGATAAGTAATCAACATGGGGAATAGCTTTTGCGCTACGATGAATGACTGTGTAATTGTAGGAACTGAGGGCAATGCTCCAGCGTTGCGCCATGGCAGCAAATGACTTTGCCAGTGATTTGCTGGGATGATACAGAAATTTCAAAGCTTCATGTTTTGTTACAATAGTGAAGGAGAGTCCAAAAAGGTATTTATGAAGTCGTTTAACAGCCCAATATACTCCAATGGCTTCAGGTTGGGTCTGAGAATACCCACGTTCGGTTTTAGACAAACGACGTGAGATGCATTTATCAGGTCTACCACACTGTTCAATAACCGCACTTATTCCAGTGGGAGAAGCATCTGCAATTACAGTTGAATGACCTTTGGCAGAAAACGGTTTTAAAACAGCAGCAGTTTGAAGATGGTGAAGCAAAGTAAGGAGAGTTTTTTGTGATTAGTGGATCAAGAAAAACTGTTGATGGATAACATGTCGAACAAATAAGTGGCACATTGAGCGAAATCTGGAATAAAACGGGAGTAGTATTGGAGTGCATCCAGAACAGAACGAAGTTCATGAAGGTTAGTGGGTGAGGGTGCATTCACTAATGGGGCTGAACGTCGTAAATCTGGTTTGAAACCATTGCAATCAACAATGTGACCAAGGCATGAGAAAGAAAAAACTGAAAAATTACACTTCTTTGGTTTAATGGCTACGTTAAAGTCAAAAAACCGTTTCAACAGAGAAAGAAGGCAATAATCATGGGTGGGTTTATCGGGAGCATGAACAATAACGTCATCTTGATTTGTTTCGATACCATCTAAGTCTTTAGTAACTATAGTCATGACATCCTGGCAAAATGTTTTAACCAAATGGTATAAAAATGTATCGATACAGTTCGAATGGTGTAGTAATCATGGTCAAATTACTTGATACTTCATCAAGTGGTATTTGTAGGTAAGCATCCCTTAAATCAATTTTTGAAAAGATCCTAGTACCTGACAAACGATACAGTATGTTTCAAGTTGCACATCACCCACAATTGATCACAGCTGTAGCATCCCCATAGACTTTCCAGTCGGTCCCTTTCGAAAAGGAGCACTAGACTCGAGTTTCGCTCTCATTAGAACTCATCAGCAGTACATATCATCGCCACTGCCGGGACTTGAACCATGGACACGCTGTTCATGAGGCAACCGTGTTTACCACTGCGCCATTGACCTCACGTTAGGCTCGACCAAATTATCATATGTGAACGCTCAACCACTTTCGCTTGTGAGTAATGATCAGGTTGCCCGTTCGTCTCGAAATGGGGACACAGTTACTATCTGTTAATTCCAATCGATGCATTATGTCCTCCGGTTTTTCGTTTGTGCAGGTGCGTTGTAGTAAACGTGTATTCAACGTTAACCTGTAGTCACCACAAATTCTCGGTGTAATTCCATCAGCTTTTAGTGGTGTTACTATTGGAGTCGCCCAGTTTGACGAATCAACAGGCGTAATTAATCCTTTATCATACGTGACTTGCAATTCTTTGCGCACAAATTGTCGTGAACCAAATGAAATGATTCGTCTCTTGAGAAAGACTGGGTCCCCCGAAGCTTCAAGATTTATCTTCGGTATTCGCATTCTCCCTGCGGCCTTAGTGTAAGTTGTCTGTTGTCAACGTCGTTTACTGACGTCCTTAGCGAAATGTCAGAATGTACCAGTCGTAAAACTTTAAGTCCAATACTAGAAGGACCCGAGCTTGAAACCAAAAACTGACAGTCAATAGGACTAGCATCGGGCAATCTACAAGAGGCAATGCATGACCAGTAATAACACGAATGTTAACTTGTTTGGGTTGCAGAACCGCATCAGGATAAAATACAGCTAGGTTTGAATAAGAAATTATGGACTCAACGCTACCGGTGTCAACAATAAAAATGTGACTTTTGCCAGAAGCAAACACTAATGTTTTAAAAACATGAGAAGTGTTTTAGGACAAAATAGATAACGAAAGAGTAGAAATATAATCCGTTAATGGTTGAACATTCGAATTGGAATTTGTCGTTAAGTGACATAAACGTGTAGATTTAGATACCAATTGAATGTGACCCACTTTGTCACAGCCGAAGCACTTTGCCAGTCTTTGTGGACATGAACACCGGCAGTGATTGCGTCTACAAGATGCGCATTTCCCAATTTGTTGTAGAACTGGGTTCGCATTACTTCCTTTCGAAAACTAAACGGATGGTCTTGGCACACGGAAATCAGTACGCGGTTTGAGTGTGTTATCCTGTTACGGTCTTGAATAATTGCCTTTAGAATAATTGCACAGAACCTAAGTAGTCTTTGTAATTTGTTCTACGTCCCCATACTGTTCACACATTTTACGAATGATCTAGAATCTTTGATCATGATGCAAGAGAACCTTCTGTTGTAGCTCTGGTAAGTTAATGCCGGCAACCAACCGATCACGTAGCTGATCCTCTAACTGGATACCGTATTCACACCTGGCTGCTTATGTTTGCAACTGTAAGACGAAATCACGAATCGATTGAGATTCAGACCGAATTAACACATTGAACTTGACTTTTCCAACTGCCACAAAATTCACCAGTTTAAAGTGTTGGCTGAGTATTTTCTTTAGCGTAGGATAGGAACAACTGATTAGAGACTTCGGAAGAGCCAAGTTTTTGACAAGGGCATAAGCTTCCATGCCGATTAAATGTAGAAAGAAAGCAACCTTCTTCTTTTCGTCCAAATTGGATTTTGTGAGGCACCAAATTTCAAACCTCTCCAAGTAATCCTTCACTTCTCTAACATTTGAATTAGTAGATAATCGATCCATTTCAGTAATTATTGTAAATTGTACGAAGGCGCGACGCCAATTGTTGTAATTAGAACTGAACTATAAAGGATAACGATCGAACGTATAAGACTGACAGAGCACAATTAGGCACAACTACACAGAACTTGTCTTATCGAATCGTATGTATCAATCAATTGTACAGGATATTGGAATAGTAAAACATCTGCATAACAGAAGGAGACAAAGTATGCCAGTTATGTTCATCACATCGGATCTGGCCACAGTCCTTCGGTCGACACGTGGCTCTGATAGACTCGTTCTGGCCGGAGATATGAATGCTCAGGTCGGCCGCTTTAGTGAGGCTAAATCTCATCTAGGTGAAAGGTTCAGGATAGCGCCACATCGGTCAGATAATGCTAGGCGATTGTTGCAGCTGTGCGCTGAGCACAAGCTATTTCTATCCTGCACTTGTTTTAGGCATCGTGCACGTCATTGCTATAATTGGTGCCCTCCTCCTCCGAATCAAGCCAGGTCTCAGTTAGACGACATAGCTGTTAGTTATAGGTGGCTTGATTCAATTCAGGACTGTCGTTCTTACTAGAGCATATACTGGGATTCAGATCATACGTTGGTACGTTGTTGATTCGTTGTTACTCTTGCTGGGCAACGACCCCACCAACAACAATGGTCAGTTGTTGAGAAGCCGGCTATGCCATCAGTGAAGCATATGTACCAAACCAGCTTAGGAAGCAGGCTTAGCAGTTCCCACCTCGAAGATCCTCAAAACTGCTGGACCGAGATCTCACATACCCTTCATGACGTAGGCACTGTGGCACGGTGAAGTGTTTGACAGTTTCAGAACCACGAGTGGCGTTCGTCAAGGCTGTACACTTTCACCATTTTCTCATAGATGAAATAATGCATGACCTTTTACGGTACTCACAAGATGCCGACGTGGACCACCTACCTAGTGGAAGACTGACTGATTTTGCTTATGTTGAAGACAAGGCGTTTCTGTTTGACAAATTTCAAGCAACACAAACAATGCTAGACGCTACATCGAGTTCTGCTAAATGTTTCGAAATGCGTTTTGTAGTCTGAAAATATAAAGTACTTCTACAGGATTGCTGTGATTACGCAGATGTCAGATAACGAATGTTAGATAATGAAGCCATGGCGGTTGTTGACGGGTATGTGTACTTAGGAAGTTGCATCAGCGGCGGTAAAGGTGTAGAGAAGGAAAAAGAAGTGAGTATTTCAAAGGCCATGACGGTGTTTGCTAATCTGGGGAGCCTATGACGACAGTGAGGTTTCTCTCTGATGCTTGAAGATCGCGTATGTAAGGCGACAGTGAGGGGTGTATTACTTTACGGCAGCAAAACATGGCCAATTAGGGCGGAAGACATGAAGCGTATTCAGGTATTTGCCCACCGATTTCTGCGTTCGACCGCTCGTGTCGGGTGGCACCAGCGAGTATGCAACGACGAGATTAGGAAGTGGGTATTTGGTAGTGATTGACAAACAAGTTCTTTCGTTCAATTCCTACAGTTGCACAGACTTAGACGGTTAGGTTCTGTACTAAAGTTGTCACATAGTCGTCTGCCACTCCCAGCACTGTTTGCTGATGGTGGGGCCGACTGGCATAAGGTGCGAGGTGGACAGATGTTGACCTGGTGTGGTTAAATGAAATCCTTTACGAATGGGTTGGTCACTGTAGATCGGGGTCCTCTCCCGGGCTAGGGTCTTCTCGACTCACAGAGCCGACGGATGAAGACGTAAGGTGAGATGGCGGCCAACCGGGGTCAGTGACGTAAATGTTTTCGTTGTTTGGTCAAATTGTCTATGAAGTGAGTGCATTTAATGAAGGGGAGCAATGAAAGCCGTAAGAAAGCTGTCTTGCTGATGACGCCTTACTTTCAATTACAGCTTGGCTGTGTTTTCAAGGTGCAGGCACCTTGATGTTGAATGTTTGAATATAGGCGAAGCTATTTTTTAGCAGTTATATCCCTACCAGTTCCCTTCTATCTTTTTCCGGATCCATGGTCAACCTGCGCGGTCAAACGAATGGACGAGCGTGACGTAACCGACCAATCAAGCCATCGCCAAGTGACTGACCAGTGACCTAGTTTCTCTGTAATAAGTCTGATCGATATCTCGATCTAACTCTATTAACTTCTTGTATAGTTGTACCGGCCTGAAGGTGAATTATAGAGAACATAAATTTGCCTACATGTCTTTGTTCTCATTATCGTAATGGGCGTATTTGAAACGTTTTTCTTTTTTGTAAGATATCCGCACCAAATTTTGTACGAATGAAGTCAAACAGTTTGGGCGTCGTGTTTAACATGTTGTTGATAAATGGATTGAGAATAATACAACGTTATGAGCAAGTTGTAATACTGTACGTTGGTGATCTCGATTATAACACTCCTGAGGAAGGCCACCCGAGGTGGTTGAAACGTAGAGTTTTTCTTTTTTCTTCGTATACAGGGTTTGCTTTTTTCCTCTTCCCGGCTGTGTGGCATTTAAGCATCAGTGTGAACCACTGATGATGGTGATGATAATGAAGATGTTGATAATTATGAAATATGTTTTGTTCAGAGGCGTCTCTGATTGGATGATTGAATGCGTGGTCCCAAAGAATGTACTCATTGCATACAGACTAAACTGAGACAAATTCACAAAGTATAGATTGAACCTGTGGATATAAAAGAGTATCTA
Organism: Paragonimus skrjabini miyazakii; assembly: GCA_014338405.1. NCBI lineage: Eukaryota > Metazoa > Platyhelminthes > Trematoda > Plagiorchiida > Troglotrematidae > Paragonimus > Paragonimus skrjabini miyazakii. Next base: position 132,141 of record JTDE01001396.1, on the reverse strand, counting down.
TATCAGCCAATACACTATGTACGTCGTGGTAAATATTAAATAAAAATAACTGAAGAAGGTGTCACGTAAATGTTGATTTTTTCGCATAAAACTGCTTAAGTTCCTCGAGTCAGAATGTGGGAAGGCCAACAACAAACCTCATTTGTTAGAGTGCACGTAAGTGTTACGTTTCAGATTTAAGTACGGGTTGGTGATTTAAGGTCCTGCGCTAGTTTGTGATGAAGGGCGTACACTTATTTTGTTAATTCAAGTCAGGGTGTGATATACCTGCAGCGGAGATAAGAAGCATTAAAATGGCATTTATAAGAGGGCTTGTCCTCCGAAAGACATTTAATGACGGTCTTCAAAAATCCATTTCGGTGACATAAAAGTACAAATTAGTTCCAACTACTTGTCACAGGGAAACCAACAAAAAAACTTGAGAGTCGAGTGAAAAAACTAACTTACAGACAACGCTTTTCCTTCAGTTTATGACACCGGACTTTCCGCTGTAGCTGCTACTTGCTGCTTTATTACGATATCAAATGACAGCCTATACGACAAACGATTGACTTACGAATTGATGGACAGTAAGGACATAGGTTATCTGGAAGTGTACTTTTCGGTCAGAAATCGAAGCAACATAAACATACGTCTGCAACAAATCGTTATGTGTGATCGAAATCGGAACTCTGCATTATAGCATAAAAGTCCGGAATAATGGTTTGCATGCTAGTGTAATATCAATTCGTGCATCAGTATCGACATTGTTTACAAACAGTTTGTCCTTTATGTGTAGTGATAGGCTGAATTGAAAAAATGTGAATGATATACGATTGGGTGAAGTTATTGTAAAATTGGCAGTAAGTTCCTCAATAATGATCAACACACATGAATTACTTCCAGTGCATAACAATGCTTGATTGAACGTGGAACAAATCATGATATAAAACTTTCTATCGGCAACTTCCTTCCTTTTTAATCCTTGATGATTCCTTCTGAAAACTGGACTGTATCTGAACCAGACAGTTACAGTTGAAGGTTGAATTATTTAAAGTGTCCAAAACTATCGGGTCCTACAAAAAGGTAAAACGATTTTCATTCCTAATGAAAGCAAAGTCACATATATTAGCGAAATATATTTTGAGTGAACGTACTACGTCATGTTTAGAATGCTGTGCTTTTGTTCTCACCTGTAAAGTCTACAACTCCATATGGTGTAAGCCGACAAATCAACTGTAGTGTGATAGACATTACATCAGTATTTAAGGGTCACATAAACTAAATTCAAACAGGTAGTTGCAAAATCTTCCACGAGTTGATACACTCAACTTGTTTTCACCTTTTATATTCGGGAATGGTGTAATACCACTCATTGCAAATTAAACCTCATTCAAATGAATCAAGTTTAATGACAATAACATCTTTCTTTAACAATTCCTGATTGTAATCATCTTATGTAGACGCTGAGAATCAAAATCGATCTACTTTTTGGTCAGTCTGGTTTCTCTCCAAGATCAGAATTTAAGTAAAGAGGATGGAATTGAAGTGAAGTAAAAAAACTTCAACCGGAGGAGGAATCGACTATATTTGTAGTGCTTAAACCATTAAAGTTTGCTCTTCATAATCATAAATATTACAAGGTTTCGTGAAGTAGCACGCTTGTGTACAACTTAGAAAAATCGAGATGAATCTAGGAGGTTCAGCTGACTGTCAGGTGGTATTAACCCAGAGTATCCTACTCACATTTTCTACCCAGATTCCATGTGTTTCTTCAATCAAGAAACTGATCTATTTTGGGATGAAATTCTTACAGCCTCAATGAACGGAATGAAAGGCACTATGGTAAACTACCAGATCCATGAAAGTTCTAGGCTTAAATTGAGTCGTTTCTGCGCATCAACCAGGGCCTGGAAACAAATACTCTCGACCACCTTAGAAAAACGCAGGAGGTGTGGGTTAGTAGGAGACATTGCAATTCTGTATTACTGATAAGTAGTTGAGTATTTGGTCAACGCTATGTCGAACATCATTCAAAACTGGTCGCAGCCTTTGATTTCAGACAGAATTTCTACCCAGCCTGCATCGAAAAGAACTGTTGGATGTGAGTTTCACTCTTGTTAGATCCCAGTCATAATGTTCACATATATCCTTGCCAAGACAGGAGTGTTAACAAGAACGAAAGTCGTGTGATTTAAAAGTGTCATGATAGATTAGTGGACATCGGGGCAACAAATCAAGATGTCAAATTATCCGGTATTCTATTTCTGTCAACTTCTCCAACTTGTTGGTAACTGAAAATTTACTTATACATCAGAATAGACATATTTTGGGTATAGCCTTCTTCGTCAATAACTACACCCGCGAAATATTTATCTGGTCTCAGCATGACAATATTGTTAATATTCAGGACTTTTTAGCTCCGAGATCATAAGTTGTAAGAGCACGTCTACCTCTTGAAGGTGTTATAATGTACTCATACAGCGTGCCGGCCAGTTCGGCGTTAAACCAACTACGGTTTTTTCCATTTGTAACGCACAGAAATTAATAACCAGTTAGTAAAATTCTCAGGCTGCGTCCTTATTAATATTCGGTTTGGTTTATATGAAAAACTTTGTGATCATGTTCTACTGATAATGCTTCCAACTGTAGCGCAGTTAACGGCCCGGTTCAAAAAGTACTGGCGTGATTCTCGGGGAAATTATTGTTCTGTTGATTTCTATGATGATGCTTTTGATGGAAAGGTGTTTTTAGAAACAACTAATTGGTTAGGCGGGGAACTATCATGAACTA
>JTDE01001396.1:95380-129107 GCA_014338405.1 Paragonimus skrjabini miyazakii | reverse complement strand
AACAACTAATTGGTTAGGCGGGGAACTATCATGAACTAGGACTCAAAACAAATTTTTGGTCGGATGCAGACCACGTTTCAACTTGCCAAGACAAGGTGTGAAGAATACTCAAGAAGAGTTTTACGTTGTTTGCAATCTTGCAAGAAGTGAATGGTGTGGACTCAGTCGGACAGGACTATTAAACCATCTCTTTCTGGGAGACAAATCATATTCCAAAGTTCCAAAGAAGTGTTTTTCACACAGCACTGTAAGGCTTGTTTATTTCCACGGATGAACTTAGTGAAGAAAAATTTGCATTTCATAAACTGTCCGTTAGCTGAGGGCACTTTCTCTCGCAAGGTTTCCTCTTCGTTCGTCTAGTGTCTTGCAATCAATCAAAATGAACTAAAGGTTTTTGAAAGTTGAAAATATCGAGAGAAACCGTCGGGCGTAACAGATCGACCAAAGATCATCACCAAATACGGATGAGTAATATAGTATTCCACCAGTTTGTTTATGCCTTATCAGTGCAATAATTCTAGAACTTTACGGTCTGCTAGTTACGTATACGCTAACAGTTAGTCTGGGTTTTTGCTGCAAGAAACCCAACTTACTATGATCTTATGGTTACATTGCAACAACTGAAATGATTAGCTTAGGATCTTTCACCATCTGTGTATGGTGATCTTTACAATCTTCTAAGCAGAAGAAAGACGGGCTCACCTTCAAATATGACCTATTTTATTGCTATTCTGAGTTCAAAGTTATTACCAGTGAGCTGAGTCATTGAGCAACTGGTTATATGCAATAAATTCAAGCCTTGTTTCTTCGAATGACCTAAGATTTAATTCCTTGGGAATTTTGAGCACGGATTTTTTATGTACAAAATCTGTTGTGACAACATTCCAACATGTGCATGCGGATCTTGATTATAGGCATGCAGAAGTTTAAGCTTGTGATGGCATCAGTAGCTATCTATAGTGTACAGCTTCTTTCTGGGTCATCCAGGAAACATGTTTTTTGAAAAAGATCAATCACTCATCGAACCACTGATGATATTATCAGTTTATCTATGTTGGATGTGTCCGAAGTTGGGATGTCATGCTGTTGGTTGGAATCTCACGAATAGGTAATCTAACTGTACCCACTTCCATACAGTCAAGTATACATTCCATAGCACTGACGTCCTCATACAGCTTAACTCCTAATATTCATCTCATGGCAAATACATGACGGATCAGTCAACATACGCGTTGCCTGACTCAGCATCTTACAGTGTTGGCGGCCTGTTTGCGTCACACTCTGGTCTCACTGACAAGCTGTTACTTGCACACGTTTACCGCTCCATTTGTCGATGTGCGAAAACGTGTGTGATTAGTTCATGCTACCGTGTCGAACGCACTACATACAATGGCAGACAACATGGTACTTTGTCATTTGGCTTGTCGATCCCTGGCATACAAGAACAGTGATGAATACGTGGACCCTTTCTGCAGATGGTAAGCTATTTCTAAAGGAACGGAGGCTAGACCGGTGGCAACAAAATGGCGGGGTGTTTTATCCCTCGTTAATAGTCAGTCAGCTCCAGGCCCTTCTTTTATGACTTCGTTTGTTACATCTTGTTCCTCTGATGACATTGATTGTGTAGCAACTGATGTTGTCCCGCCTGAACTGAATTTTAACTGAATTGTAATCTTCTACTTAATAACAACAAACTCCCTTGTTGATTCTGGCCAGAATCAATGGAATTTATGTTCGGATTACTCCGATTGAAACCGAGAATTGGAATGGCCAAGTGGTGCTTAGGAAATCAAGCCACGGAACCTCCACACCTCGCGCAGCGACGCCACCACCCGCTAACTTGACCACGACCAACGGTGTGCGCAATGCTAATCTTAATTGATCCCCACACCTATACCCCATTAGCTAAACTATCGTACTGTAGGTCTCATACCTATATCCCCCTGTAGTGATTACATTTATTACTGGCCGAACGTTTCTTACATTATTACATGTAACCAACTCTGCATCGACACCACCAACTACAACTTGAACTCGCTCTTTGCTTGTTTTGTATAGCTGCATTGAACTGTTTACGCTACCGTGTTATTGGTTGATATTTGCTGACGGTTAAATTCCGTGCACAGAGTTCACTTGTTTGTAAGTTGTATAATTTGCTAACCGTTGCTTATTTATGTACAAAACCAGTATTATCTGAGTAAACCTTCGACATTCCGTCTTGTTCTGTCCTGAATCAAGAGGTTTACAGCTGCCCCGATTGACTGCGTATGGCCGTGAACCCTGACAGATTCTACATCTCTCTTAACCAAGACATCATGGCAGGATTGCTTTCTGGATTTACGAATACACTTTGTGCGTTTTACCGTTAATACAATTTCGCATGTTGAAGTATTTTTTTATTGAAATTTTAAGTAAAAATCCGTTTCTTACTGGAAGGGATTTAAGTCTATTAAACAAAACAGGAAAACTCTCTCTTCAAAGCCAACCTTGTTGGCGTATGTCAAAAAAAATATAATATTTCTGGACGAATGATCAAGAAGGGTCCTAAGGGGGTTGCCTTGGTTAATGCCGTGCGTCGACAATCTAATATGACTGAATATATTTGACCCAAGTTCTGCCAGCAAGCATACATACTTTTGTGTGGTTAGTTTCGAACACGTAAACAAACGATTATTGTGGGCTTTCTCTTATGTAGCTTCTGTTCTGTTTCATCTGTTATAAGCAAACAACTGTCCTTCTCGTCTACCTGCTTCACTGTTCCTTGAAGAAAACAGAAGTTTCAATTTATTTTCTTGTATGTTCTACAGCTTTTCATTCGTCAGGTCTAAACGCACACACAATTCTACCATTTTATTGTTGTCGAGATTTATGACCCTGACCTAATATGAGGTCAATGGCGCAGTAGTAAGCATGGTTTTCTCATGAAAACGTGACCGTAGTTCTAGTCCCGGTAGTGGCAAGGATATACACTACGGACGGGCTCTACCGACAGCGAAACTCGAGTCTAGTGTTTCTTTTCGAAAGAGGCTGGTTGGGAAGTCTATCTCAATGCAAAAGCTGCGATCAATTGTGGGTGATGTTCAACTTGAAATCAACTAAATCCCCGACTGCTCATCAGTAACCTTTTGAACTAGTAAAGGACTCATGGAAACCTGCCAAACACAGTACAACAGATGAATCCTGTAAACAACTTGAAACAATGTGAACCAAAGCATCTAAATTAGCTCTGTCTTTTGTGACATTGTATGATAATTTCGTACTCAAAAATAATAGTATAGACTCTTCTTAACTCGCCCCTACAAGTATGGTATAATTTCACAAGTGTTCACTCACTTGCCCGTTATCATTTTGACCCATTCTTGTACCCTAACTACTGCTTGTTTTTGTAAACATTGTAATTTGATGTAATGATCAACAGTTATCAACTGCAGTTGACCTTTGTGGCAAAACTAAATCCCTGGTTTCGCGATAGGAATGTGCTCGCCAACTACGCGAGTAAAATGGTATAGCAAGAAGCAATATGATCCCTTCAATTTGTATTGTCTACCGCATCTCTAACCTGCCATAACTGTGCTCTCCACATTGTCCGGCCCCAACTGCGGTGGATAGTAATGCTGTGAAATCCACGCTTAATTCGCTCAGCTTTCAAAATCAAACACTATCTATACCGGTGAATAGATTGACCCACATCCACTGTGACTGAAGGTTATGACGGATAAAATTACAATTCACACCATCGACTGTTGACTACTACTGGTGGTGAGATGAACAGTATGAATTAATCAATCGTGTAAGTTACAAGTAACCCCTGCATTCACACTACCCAGTTGCTTCATCTTCCAACCTTTAGGTGTGCATTGTCTTTTGACCATCGGCTTTCAAAAATATAGTTTTGTTTCAACTAAAGTATTTCATCCTAGGAGAGAGACAATCACAAAAATAGCAGAAAATGACTTTTAACGAAGAAGGGTCGCCCATGAGAGAAAAAATTACAAACTTGAGTACATGTTCAAAAACATTCCCAAGTTCTCTTTCATGTATTCATTCAACTACAGAAAGCAACAAAGTAAGTGTTCATTTGGCGCTATAGTGTTTCACTGACTAATATATTTTCATCCCTAGTCTAATGGTTGCATCAGGAGGCTTCTATCGTATGACAGTGATCATGGAGAATGTACCAGAATTCGAATATTGTGCAACGTGGCGATGAAACAGCAATTGAACAAACGTCATGTCGGTGCATGCAAGTTAAACAATTTTGCATGCGCTTCCCAAAAAATACTCAATTAATATTAGCGTTTCGTGCGGCGGTACAATTTTCCATGAAGCAGTTTAATTTTAGGGGGCTGTTTTTCTTCACAAAATTCCTTTGTGCACATTTCGTTTACCGTAAGCAAAATGTGTGTATAAAAACAATTTTGTTCTAATTTTGTGCATCTGCTTATAGCCAGGTTGACGTTGTAACAAGAAGGGTCCATCGGAACCCATATCAGCTAGTTTTCTGCTTGAAATATTCAAACTATGACTATCAGATTATACTGACCGTGGATTATCACATGAGCACGATATCGAGGACATATTAATTTTTAGCTGACTGTGACCGCATTGCAGCATTTTTAATTCCACCGACATAAATTGTTCTGCTCCATTCACAGGTAGATTACTCTCTGCAGTTCATGATTATCTCGTTCTCCAAGAGCTAACCAAACAGAATTATTTAGCCGGTTCATCATTGGACCACAGAATAAACGAAAACCGTATTTCTATTTAGTTGTAAATGGGGCATAAAAGTGATGTTTAGAAAGAATGTTTTGGTGGAATGAGGGTATTTTGCGCAACTTACTGCACAATTTATAAAGGAGAGTGCCTAAAACTATTCTGCATAAAACTGTTACTACTCTGTGAAAGCAACGAGTAGTCTAACTAGTGTTCTCGAACAACTATGAAGACGCGGATTGTTTTATAACTTTCCATTACAAAGAAGGCTGTGTTTTTAGTGGTGTAAACATATTGTTCAAGACGTTTATTTGTTGTACTTGTTTCCTTGCGAATTCTGTTTGTTGTCTCCTAACCGCAAGAGTTATTCTCATCGTCCCCAATCGTTCTTTCTCAAAACATCCTATTCTTTATAAACCTCACCAGTTCATCTACAGGTGCGGTATCGCATAACTTGACCGGATAAGTGTGGATGAGAGTGAACAAGCTCTTTTTTGCAACGCATTCAATTAGTCTACATAGCACTACTGCATATGAAGAGCGTTGAGGTCACCGAATGGCGGCAAGCCACTTGTTATGTTTCTCCATAAGCGATAAACTAGTCAGACTGTACGGATCTGGTATCCCGGACCGTCGTTTTGGAGGTGTCCTCTCAATAGACAGAATTTTCAATAAAATCCGCGACCTTTCAATGAACAATCGTTCCAGTTGAATTGAGTCCTTTAATACTGATGCCCTATAAAGAGTGTGGATCGACTAGATATAACCTCATCAAGGGTTGCTTCGTTTCCCCAGTTAGTTTGCATTAGGTCTTTCCACAGATGTAACTGTTTAGTTATTCTAATGATGAGAGTGACACAACCATTCACGTCGGTTCCAAGTGTCCCACTGCCCAGGTTATGACTTTTCTAAGGATAGTGAATAGAATAAAAATTTCAGCCAAGACGTTTTGGATCCATTTTTTAATTTTTTTTAACAAACATGTGCAATTTGAAACAGTTTGTTTCCTTGACGAACTTGAATAAAACAATGAGAAGGCGCAATTCATGTGATGTTCTCCGGAGTAACATTTCGTACATTCTGATCACACATGGACATGTAACTAATTTTAAACGTGTCAAATTCCGCAGAGCGGAAGTCATGGCTTAAGGGATTAAACGAACAGACACCAAAAATGAAAAACCAAAATTGTGGGAATGCTGACTATCAGGGTAACCGCACACACGGATGGATTATGTAACTTATAATTGTGGGCACGGGTTGTCGAAAGCTGAGCAGTTTCGGGTTGTGTTAACCACGCCGGTGCACAAAGTTAACGAGGGCACATGTGATGACTATGTGTAGCCCTAGTTTGAACCGGAAAGTACGTTGCCTTACTGACTAAGCAGCCACATCAACACAGTGGTCAACTGGTGTTCCTGTATGACGCTTACAAGTTGTGTTTACTGGGCTGAGATGGGTTTGTATATTGCTGATCAGATAAAGAACCTGGCACTTGAACAACACAATACTGTATCCGACGGACGTCTATTCGATAAACCAGTGAATTTAAAGGTCATTAATCCCGTGGGACATGACCAATTGAATTAACAATTCAGAAGAGATAACTCATGTTTGACAGCAGATTTGATGACTGATTCCATACAGTATACGGTAAAGTGAAGTTATTCAAAGAATCAAGGGTTATGCTTCTCAAGGCACATCGCTGAAAGTTTGAGGAGTCAACAAACTGTTGACTTTGAGTAGACCAAAATGGATCGCAAACACCAACTAACTATACTCAGAGAGAATCCAAAGTAAGTACAAATTAGTCGGTCAGCAGTTGTGTACACTTAGGGATTGCTGTTTCCTGTTAACTGTGTACATACCTGTGCGGTAGGCCCGTTTGTATGATTCACTAATCACGGCACACCAATGCGCCCGTAACCTTGTACTAGTCTATATCTGATTAGATTGGGTCATATGACCTTCCAGAGTAGATAAGTGATCTTAAACCTGTTTAACCTTAAAGGCTGGTATTGTACAAACTACCACATCAACGTACAGTCCTGCCAACTAGCTGTTACCTCAAGTTCTTACTGTGCACGTCTTCCTTGCTACAATGCAATGCTGCTGCTTAACTGCATCTGCATTCCACGTTCACGATACGACAATCGCATAGTCTGATGGATACAAAACACGAACTTTCTTACTACTTGTCTTCTGGATTTACGGAGTACAACAAGAGTGTCAGCAGTTCAGTACACATGTGGCTTTTTCAAGCATGTTCTGAGAACTTACTTTGTTCCGGTTACTACTCTACCGCTAAATAAGATGGAGATTAGTTATAAAGTAACGGAAACCAGAAGTTGGAATTATTAAAACCAATAAATATACATTTAGAAATTTCCAAAAACGAGTCTGGCAGTTTATTACATTATTTTTTGAGCTTATGCTCAAACCTTTTTAAGCATGGATGAGTTATGGAATTACTGTCAGCAAAGAGCTACCTCCTAGGAAGAACTAGTGTGTCTATTCTCCATGAGTGCATCTCGTGGCACCATGCACCACATGGCATCAGGGAAGTGTAGAATGTTACCACTGTTACCCCACTATAGTTTTACTCGTAACGCCTATTTCACAAAACATATCGCAGTCACACGTAATTTGTAATCATCTCTTAGTCATTCGTCTCACCATCATACACACCCAAAAAAGCAATATCGTTACTAGTGTCAAAGTCAATTCGCGACTGTCTAGACTTGATATAAACATTAAATGAGCTTGAGGCATTGATTACGGTTATTTTGGAGAGACTGGAAAGAAACTTTGATATATTGACTGAAAAAAGTAACTACCACTAGGACCTACAGTGAATTAAACGGATTACATCATTAAATTTCTTCTCTGATGATACAGTCTGCAGCACAATTTTAGGGTTGCTTGATTTTTCCATGAACATTTCGCGATTTGACCTAAACTGATCCCGAGTGAAAATAACAGGTTCTAATGCGAACCAGGTTCTATCAAAGAATGATGCACGATAGTATCGAGCATTGAAAATGTTCTATAAATCCCTTTAACAATTCGAAGGTTCGTTATTGTTTTGTCGCTGACCAAATTCAAAACAATACATGACGTTCCTTTGGCCTCTAATTTTCCACACAACGTTTATTTCAGGCAATAATTTAAGGCTGTAAATTTTGCTTCAGTAAAAGCATACCACGTTTGTTGAGTAGTTTCATTCAGTTGATCTTTGTGACTGGCAATATTTACTCCGTACCGGCCCTCAGAACCTGTTAGATAAATTGACGCTTGACCTACAGTTGCCAATCAGTTACTGTTTCGTCCTCGGGGAAATACGCATACGACACTTGTGTTGTTGAGCCATCATACGCTGGTAGCAGCATTTGAATAGAGTGTTCTTCAAGAACCCCAATCCTAACTTTCTGCGCGTATCAAAGATCCCCAGATCTACAGACAACGTTAAAGCCCGACATCTTCCAAAGCTCGTCAGTCGCACTGTTCTTGGTTTTTGAAGTAGGCAAAAATTATAGCGGTCCTTCAGTTTTTGGAACAAAATGATTTCTGGTTACTGCTAACCAATTAATCAGCCCATTTTCAGGCTACAACAATGGTCACCACACTCTAAACGCAACTCATTATTTAACTTGTTCTGCATTCTTAGCTTAGATACGAAGGAACACAGTTACAACAGGATGCCCAGCAACCCTGAGACAGTCATTTATGAATAATCTCAATAATGACATTATCTCATACTACTGTGACAAGATTTTGCTCCTAATGTAGTTATCACTTTTTACCCTCTCAGAAAAAGAATTAGATCACTTTAGACAAATTAAAAAACTTTAAACAAATGACCCGTAACTTTACAATTACGGGGAAAACTAGGTTTCATCCAACAGGTGAGGAATATCGGCTCAACCTGGACAACCATTTATTCACAGTGTATTCCTTATGCAAACCGACGTCGCTCCACGCCCGTGCAACATAGCCTTAAAAGCGTGCTACTTGTGAATACGACCGCACTGTAACCGCTTGTGACTGTAAATTTAATAAACATGGATGTAGAAGAGATCCATTTGCGAAAAAAATTGACTTCGGCTGGATTCGAACCAGCGACAGAAACAACATGCCCAAACGCGGCAAATACTCTGCCAAACTTATCGGTAAAATATGCATTTAGTTGAAATAAACCAATGAATTTTGTCTCACACCAGATATACGGATGTACCTATCGTGGCCCTGTGCAGTTATCATTGTGGTATCAGTTGTACCTAGGGCACATTTAGAGGTGAAGTGAAACGCGCTTCCTCTGAAAAAGTGTCGAACAGATGAGTACAACAGCGAAGTTTTCGAAGTTGGTCAATCAATGCTGATGTTACAGTTCTACCAAAACAAGAATAAAGTGGTCCAGTCCATGCATAGGTTGCTATGTAATCAGCTAGAGAATGCTGTCTGATCATTCTACATCACACAATCAGTGATTCAAACTACATAGATTTGTTGCAACAAAAATTACTGTCTCATAAGTCACTAATATTACAATCATATAGTTAAAGATGAGAATGCTTTACTCGTTGATACATCCTTGTATGGGTGTTCAAACTGACCAACAGTGCAGGCTGCTTAACGGAAATGACTCGATCGCCTGATCTCACTCCCGCAGAATATCTCCCGAATGTTCCTCAGGAGTGAAGAAGTTGAAGTGCAGATAATTTTACATCTCCTGTTGTAACACCAACATGTTGCAACGCTTGGCCACCACGATTCGACATTGATCAAACTCCCCTAAGTGTGCACACTGGTTATTTTTTCACCTTGCTCATCTTTTAGCGGATAAAATTCTATAGGATATCTAAGAATGATCACTTATCAAAAGCTCAGTATGTCTCTTGGATGTTTCCTATTCGTGTAAAAGCCTGACATGGGTTATGTTTGGTTAGCTAATAAATGCCGCTGACCATCCTTTGTGTAAAAAAATATTTGACTGATTGAGAGAGTACAACGTAGGTTTACAAAGCGTGTTTCACTGTTTTGCTCTCTTTCTTTCATGGATCAGTTCTGTCTGCGGTATTGATACTTCGGGGGCAAACTAATTATGACTTGTAGATTACTACATCAACTATCTCATCATCTGAGGCACATCAACACTCTTAACCTAGCTCTCCGTCTCTGAGGTCATTTGCTGGAGCCTGAACACTAGATAGGTCACCCGAAATGTAAACAACATTCTCTCACTGCTAAGGTATGTCCAATCTGAAACTCCTTGCCTGAATCAGTTGTGACAACGTCATCAAAATGGATTACTTTAAACAACAACCTGATGCATATAATAATGAAGCTGGTCCTTGTCTCCAATCAGCTAAACGATCAGGACAGCTATGAATTAGCGTAAAATCCCAGCGCTCATAACTAAAAGCCACCACTTGTTGAGGTTCACTTGCTTCATGTTTGATGGCCATGTTCCAGCCACACTTTCAGCTTCACAGATTGTGGCACACTGTTTTTGTTTTCATCTTGTCCAATCTTCCAGCACCGTCAGATGTATGCACGCCATGAAAGCTTTCTACAATTTCCAATGTTTAAGTCCTTCAAAAACATGGCAAAAGTTCAGTGTTTCAGGAATCTGCAAAAAAGAATCAGGACTTTAATCTTCACAGAAGGCGAACTAACGTGACATCGGTAAATAATAAACGGGAGAATATATGTTTCAAAAAGTCATGTAATCGCGTTATTCAATATTGTTAGAGTGTCACAGTGCAACGAATCCGCTGCTATATCAGACGAAATAGTATGAATTATATGGAGTGTAAAAATTAACAAATCGCAGAACACACGGTAATGATCGAAGATCATCCTGCCTACTGATATAAAATGGCGTTTACGATCAGGTAAACGTTAAGTCAGCCAAGAGTGAGTGTTATACATTCTCGTGTTCGGTGGGTACCAGCCGATTGTTGCAGATCACCCTGTCCGTCTGTTGCTTAAGAGTATGTCTGTAATAGAAAAATTTCGGGGCTACATATATTACAAAATGTATAAAACAACTGCTTTTTATGCTGTCTCCTTTCACTCGCGAAGCAAGTTACATGACATAACAAATTGCGTGCAAAGGCGTTAGAGCAGGGTACAACGTGTGGTTCCCTTTTTCCTAATGCTTGTTAGCAATTCAGGATTTCCAACATTAAACTGAGTAATTGTCGAACGCTTGTACACGCTACATCTGTAGGATGTTGCAAAATGGTATTAAACAAACCTTTCAAAATGTCTGACGAACATACTGTTAAAGTCGACCACACGCAATTCCATGTGCTCTCTCGTCAAGTTACTTTGACGATCAATAAATATTTTAGAGAATGTTCATCATCTAGGTCTGAAATCATTGCTCGTATGCGAATGGAACAGACGTCATCGAAAGCTACACTTCATTGAATTCCCGTTAACTTTTAATTTTCAGTCAGAAATAGATCGTCGTGTCAACAGGAATCGTTGTGGCTATAATAAACGTTGAAAATATTGGATTCATGTTCTTACCTCGAAGTTTTTTCATCAGGTTTATATTACGCGTTAGACTAGTAAAATTAATTGGAAACATTCGTCTCCATGGAAACATATTAGATGACAATGCAGTGCTTGAATAAATTTGCCACGCGAAACGTCATGGTTATCGTTCACACTTCATTACCAGCTAACCTGTTTTCATTTTACTGTTTATGCCATATTCACTTTAGTGGATGAACACATCAGAAATTCATTCCTTGTTTTGGTACAAGGTAAACCCGATAGAAGAAACGAATTCGTCGTCATCACATAAAATAAACAAAAATTCGGCACATAATTCAAGAGTAACTAACGAAAAAGTTTGTCTTATTATTTATGGATTCAAAAACATTTTGTAAAGGATAAACATACTACAGCCTAATTTTTATGGTGTTAACAAAATAATAGTAGATACAGAGCTAATTAGAAATGAAAGGTGAATTCAAAAGCTAACACAGGAAAAGTTTGTTACGTAACATTTCTGTTTAGTGAGCACGTTTCTAACTCATATGGCTGCATCTACAAACTCCCGCACATCGAAGACGGACTGAAAATATGACAAATTTTGGACACACTTCAGATTTTCGAACAGAAAAGTCAGCTTGTACAACTTATTGTATGAGTTCGTTTCCCTGTGTTACTCGCTGACGGATTAATAATTGCACCACACAACCATCTTAAAATATGCTCCTTTGTTCTGGTTTTAAACGTCTGTTCTACTCTACCGATGTAAGTGATTCATTCTATTCACGTTTACGAATGACGGGTATGTGAAACGAATACGCATCGTAATTTGTTTTCCTATGAATATTCTATCTAGGTGACTTAGAAGGACACAAAATTTCAGCTTTCACAGTTTAGACTAGTTAAACGAATATATGAGAAAGAAATATAGAGTTGACTCGAGAACTAGACATTAAAGCAACCGTAAGAAATTAAAAAGTTATTCTTACACATACGGAGAACTTGGTCAGTCAACCCTTGCATGCGATCAATTTGTCTGATATGGTTGTGATGGCATTTTGTAAAAGAGAGCAGCAACCTACTGTTCGTAGGTTGACAAAAATTACAACCTGTATGAAACCCGACTTTAAAAGTACCCTCAAATTAAATGTTTCCATGGTTTATGTACAAATGTGTACACTCAATAGCGTGTCTGTTGTTTTCAATACTATAAAGCCTTTAATCTTGACTATATAAATCTTTTTCACAGCGATTTCGTATTTTACCCTGCAATTCACCTCTATTAAGTAGCAATGAAACTTCTTGTGACAACCAGATTGGGAACAGTTTGCTTTGTTTTTATACTTGGAATAATCAGCAGTCACTATTTCAATATTACATAAGAACCAGATTTTTTGTTATTCACGTTCAACAGTTCCCTATAAGATAATGCAAGTAGTTCACAAGATGTAAATCACCAATTAACGTAACAAAGGGCGCTGTGTCCATCTTGGCAGCAAATACAGCTCACACTATTTGTCAATAGCACGCGATTGGTTAGCTGGACCTCGAGACAAATCAAGCGCAATGTTTTCTGCTCTCACATATTCGAACGCTGATTAACAAATCACAAATCAGAGCCTAGATTTTAGTTTACGTATATGGGACGCCTGTTTAGCAGAGAACATCAGGGTGTAGAGGTGAATGCTAGTCAAATAGAGCGGCCGCTAGTTCATGTATACTAACATCAGAGCGTGATCGACTTAATCAGTTCATTGCAACGACCACTAATCAGCTGAGCCAGTTGTTAAACGTTTCGAGAGCATCTGCGTGTGTGTGCTTGTGATTACATGTCAATGCACATACGTGCGCACGCACATACACACGCACAACAGTGTAATCGATGCCAATCTGCACTTCGGATTCGTGGCCAAGCAAGACGATATCCGGTGCGCTCGCATAAGCAAACCTGAATGAATAACTGACCTGTCTCGGTTGTTTACCAGATGAATCTACAGCCATATTCAACAAGGACCTTGATGGACTTAAAATAATCTAATCTGTGTGGGATGACATTGTTGTGTTGTTGTGGCGCCCCGGAATCCACAGAGAACTCCCAAGAACAAACGGCAAAGGCGATCTCACGCTCTATAAACAGACAATTAAAACAAGCACAGAAAAATGAATGGAAATGTCTTAAACTGTTGCTGCTCGGTAAGAACCCAAGTTGTCAGTATATAAAACTGTTTACTGTAAGGCTCCATAATAAACCACCTGCTTGAAATGTTCTTCTTGTAAAACCACGGTCAGATATCATCTACCACGTTAGAAAAAATCATGCTTCTCCAGCCAGATGTCACGTTCATTTTTTTTAATATTCACCATTAAACAGCTCAGAGATTAAGTGAATGTAAACTAATATAATACTGATAACATAGTATTCAAAGATATTTATATCAAAGTAAAACGACAAGATAGTACGGAAAGCCCACATATCAATTTTGTTGTTGTTTCGTACAACAGAAACCATCTAATGATTTTTGCTATATTTTCCAGTTAAACTGAATCCCATCCCTGCTGGGAAAATCTGAAGTAGCCCACCTCTAAAGAGTCAAACTGAAATGTCCGTTTATGCTCTCAGTAACAGTTTTAATGATTTTTGTGGACTTCTTTTCTGTTTTTTCACGACCGCAAAAAGGCAACCACCACGCGAACTTTGTAATTCAACTTTCTCGTGCAGATTGTTTATGGTCGAAAACATATATGGTCCCAAGTTCTTGTGAATTATGCATATCGCTATACAAAGCAATTAAACCATTCTGTTATCAATCAAATTGACCAGTACTGAATAAGTAACAAATTAATTTCCGTCCATCAAAAGCATTCTGTCAGGCAGAATATTAAAAAATTGCCGAACTGCCTACTGTCTTTTCGAATGAGTGAACCGAACGTCAGTAGAAATATTAATATGTGGTTTGTTCGTAAATCCAGCGTTCAGTATTCCAATAGTTGTGTGCAAAGTGATTAGCGTCTAGGCAAACCAGGTGTTGACATTTCACTCATAAATCAGAGTTTTGATCTCTTATGATAGACATTGTTCGGTGGTTTAATCTCCAGAAACTTGGTTGAAGTCGTCTATTTTTACTCATCTCGAGGAATAAGCCAATCTACATTGCTGTAAATGTCATCTCATTCCGAAGTATGAGTCTCAGTGATAATACTTAGTGATTCTAGAAAGGTTTATCAGAATTCCGTAAAATTTCTTTCTTTATCTAAATAAGTAATTTACTCGAGCATCACTGTGTACAAAGTTAAAAACAAGCAAATTTAGCATGTAACTATCCTTGCAGATATAATTAACAAAACTCAAATCATTTCTTGTTAATAAGAGGTAATGCAACAATGAATAATTGACAACTTGTTAGGTACTAAACTAGTAAGCAAACTAGTGTACTATGTATCGCAAAGAAATCAATATGAGCGTCTTCAAAACAACACGTGAAAGTATTCATAGGAAGCGGTGGCAGTTAACCGCACAGTTTTTTGAATAACTGAAAGCTTTAAAATCAAACAACTAGTCGGGCTAATACCAACCTTGTTAAAGTGATCAAAGTTTAGATCCACTTCAATCGGAAACATACAAAAGCTAATCGTACGTAAATTAGTCACTTCAATAATAAATCTAGTTAACTTTTGTTGCGTTCCCATGAAAAGTTGGTAGTTTCCAATTTAGAAGACTCTCAGAACTGATGACATTGTACGTGCAACTAAATCGGAATACTGTGAAATCTTCTTTCAACAAATGTTCCCAGTGGTGGATCCTCACCAATTTAGTTTGATGGGAACTAGCTAGACATAAACGGTTTCACGTACTACACATGGTAAAAAGCATAGATCATATAGTATTTACTTATTATTGATCAGACTGATAAGTTTGCACGAAGCGGGAACAGTTGCAAAACGGTCATTCCGTTGATCACACTAGCAACACTTCTGACTTATTGCCTTTGTAACTGCTTTACACAAACGCTTTACATTTAAATTTAATTGCTTTTATGATTTAGAATGGCAGAAATGTTTCTCATTTCCCACTCGTTGGATTGGTCTCACCTCACTTGATGTTTACAACCAAGCGCATTCGTATTTGTTGGGGAGTGTATAAAAGTTCTCTATTTGTCCGAACTGTTGAGATTTTTCAACTTGGCTGAAATCACTCATTCATTTTTGATGAACCCGTAAGGTAGCGAGTATCTGCCAGAGTCTCAGTAGTGTTTAGGGATGGTTTTGTAAGCATTTAGTCCTGGTGGCCATCACCAAAATGGTGGACAGTTATTTCACTGTTGTCTGACCTCATCAGCACCAAGCCCAATGGTTTGATGGACAACTCTTCGGAATGCCTTTCCGACATCTATTCACGCATTGTGAGTTTGATTCGTTAAGGTGGTTGGTGTTGATGAGACTCTATAGAGTCGAAGCCACTGTCCGTCACTCAGCTGAAACACACTAGAACAAGCTTCCTATGAGATCGATTCTTAGTGATTCAACTTACTATCGCAAACCCATTTTTAACCGTTCACGAAACTCAGAGGAAACTTAACTGCGAAAAGTCCGGTCTTCCGTTAGTTTCAAACCAACAGCAAAAACAACATGAATACGTACGACCAGCGATTTTTGGTTCAGCTGTGAAATCCGGCCAGCTGTTCAGAAATTTCACGGTTGCATCCAGTTATCTATTCGATCCAATGTGTCACGCGGTAGTAATTCAAGAGGTTGGCTGCCCTAACACATTATTTTTATTCGTTTGAGACGACTAACACTCAAGATTGATCGTGGTTTACAGATTGACATAAAAATTTTGGTTGACATGTATCTATGATAGGCAGCAGACCTGAGAGTTATTCTTTTTTTTTTGGGGGGGGGGGCGCCAGTCGTACTGCATATGTGTTATGATCCGTGTGTATGCTTCTGAAGTGAGCGTTTTTATTATGACTCCAGTTATTTAACCTTAATGAACCAGCACTTCTAATCATCGAGATACTTCTGATTAGTGCATCATTTTTTGCTTCATCTCCCACAACCATCTTACAGCAGAAAGTGATTACTACAGGTGAATGGGCATAGGATTCACTATTTAATTGTTACTGTAAACCATCAGCCTCTGTGCGAAAACGTATGAAATTGTTTTATAATATTATTAGTGTCATGTAAAAATGTCACGATAATAGTTAATCTGGGTTCAGGAATTCACGCATAAGTATTTTTATGTGTGCTATGAATATTCGAACTCGACCTAAAAGGCATATTGTACAACACAAGACGATACAGTTAGCATTATCTGAATTCTGATTTCTACGAAACCATGCAAAACATAGAAGACAGTCAACTTTGTGAGAGGCGATCTACTTCAGGCACCACTTTTCCTGACGTTGCATCGATAGTTGCTTGCTGACAAAATCTACTTGATTTTTGTTCGTATTAGAGCCAATCAAGAATACACCATTTTTTGATAACCTTGGCTTCAGTTCCAGACCACTGCACCATCCATTCCATAGTAGGCACGATTGAATCACCGTATCCATAAGTTCAGCTTTATCCACTTGTGAGGACTGTTTGTAAAATCAGTGGTGTCTGTTGTTTCAATCGAATGAAAAGTTCTAACTAGGTACTCATCTGTTACAGGTAACAAAACAGCTAGTTTAGCTCCCCACAAAACTATCAGGCATTCTCACAAGCAAGTATGGCTGTGCGTTCGTCTACAAATATTAGATATTGCCTAACATCTGGTAGTACTGAACACGGTAACCTTATGAGAACTTCTGCCGGAGTGTAAATTGCGATCATGACAAAGCTATACATTATTGACAAACTGTAGAACGGGCAAACCTCCAGTCTAATGCTTCTGTTGGGATGAAACTGACTGTAGTGTTTATCAAAATACAAGAACTGCAACCATTTTATCAATCGAACCTTCTGTCATTTGACATTAGGAGTCTATCCATAAAACCCTACTGGCAAGTTGAATCGTCTACTTGATCTATAGTATACCGAAAGTAATCCACTATGGATGCCCCGATTTGAGTCATGAGGTGGAGTTGAGCGGTGTATATAAGTGGCATTCCGTATGCTTATTCACTCGGCCGATGTATAATCCTGTTGCAGAAGGAAAGCAAACAGTACACGCTCAAAAAACATCTTGGGAAAAGGTAGCTAACTGGGCTGAAGAAAGTGCTCTCACCATTGTATCCTCGTAGTGAAGAATATGATAATTGCAACATAGTCGTGCTGAGATGATTCGTTTTTTACGATTCTCTTTTAAGAGTTCGACCGATTAACAATGTCAGTCCGTACAAAGTGAATAGAATTTCGTAAAAATCAATGATGACCACATGCACGTATGAAGAACGTGCTTTTTGACTTCATTTCAAGAAATCATGGCACAGCCTCACAATTTTGAGTGGAACGAAGTTGCGACCCGCGATGAGAATCAGAAAAGCGTTCATTTATGAAATTTGATCTCAATGGATCATCAAATTCAAATCAACGGCCACAAAGTGGTTCGCACATACCTGCATGTATTCAAGCCGAATCACAATAAAACCTCATGATTATGTTGATCAAATTTGGCGAAGAAAACGTTAACCAAGATTTTAACCTTATCCAGGCGTTTGAAGGCATTCGAACGGCGACTGTTTGGTGATCACCCATATTAGTCAGTCCGTTTTTGTGCGCGTCTGCTAATTTACTGTGGAGTCACTTTATGAGCCACGATCACATCAGACAACAGATCTTAAACAACAGTAAACTAAGCGTCTCCGCTAACTGGAACAAATGTTTTGAAAGTTACATCGCCACCCAACTTGAATTGCAGTATTCAGAGCAAACGGCATAAAGGAACCTGAGGGGTTAAATGATGGCTTCGAACCGATGTATAAAACAACTGACCTAAGTTGTTAAACATAATTCAACAGTTTAATTTCATTTTCATCTTTCACCTATTATTCACACTTTTGCGTAGATCTTTCGCAACTTTGAAAACTGATTATTGTTTCAGACTAATGCAGCATTGCTAATCTTAATGTCTTACTTTTCAAGAAACAGCGTTTGATTTGGGTTGGTAGGTAACCGGCACCATAATGTTAATACCTATATACACTCACACTTACATAAGTACGAAGTTTTGTCAGTGTAAGCGACTAAGAAAATCATGTGGATCTCATAGACAGTTCATGAGGACCTCTCAGGCTGCTAGTCTATCCACAATACCATCTAGATAGATTCAAATTACATGCAGCTTAGCACGTACACTCCCTACTACCATGACCTTCTAAGTCACATGTCAGAAAACAGGAACAATATAGGACTTTTAACCGGACTTTACAAATAATAGATAGTGTGGTGATCCAACAGATTAAGTCATTGAGGTTACCAGTCATTCTCATGAAGCATTCCACAGCACCAATAAACAGAGTTCACATGGCATATTATTTTGTTGTACAGTACAAAGCTGAAACGAAAAGACATTTTTGCATGTTAACTCCCTTCGATATAACCGCCAATCAGATACGAGAGATACACTTTGAAGTAGCCAGTCTCGTTGATCACTGCACCATTACACAATGTGATATTGATATATGGGTAAACAGAACAAAACTGAGGCTATCAATACCGATTTCCTGCGCGTTTCCGTATGACGTTAACCTTCAGAGCGATGAAGAGAACAAGTTCATTTTTGCTACTTGTCATCAGGTTAATTATATCACAGTGTTAGGATAACACTGGGCGAAATGTTCCACCTTAAGTTGCCGAAAAACTACATCGTCAGACGGACGGAATATTGGTAGGTTTATAATGAGGCCACTTATTCGCTGAGTTTTTATCAAGAAAATGGTTATTACCGAAATCCATCAAAAGAAGGCATTGTGCTTCTCATCGGTGTCAATGATTATGCAAAAAGCCCTAGGGCAATACTAGTATAATCGAACATAGTCCTGACCAGCACTTTGTTTGCTGCGTTTTGTGGGTTAAAACACAGCTTCGTTTTCTTATATATCTATGAGTCTCAATGCTTAAACAATTCGTTACAACACACAATACACCAAACTAAAACACTTGAGGTATCGTGTTATGATGGGGAAAAAGAAAAACCTAGTTGTTATCCCTCTAGACAACTTCGATAGATTTGCCCCCAAATAAAGCTATCGATTAGAAACTCAACTTTGTAAAATTCTTAGTGGATTGAACTCATTACTCTGAGCTTTTCATTTGTGAAATCCAAAAGAGTAATAAGAGGGCCGCAAACAATATTAAGAAGATTCAGATGCTTCTCGCTTTCGTTCAACAATAGCAACACGTTTGATATCATAGTTGAGAAATATCACAAATTTGTTAGGTATGTTTTACTTTTCACGCCAGTGCAGGTGTTTTACTTCAACATTAGACATGCCAATGTCTCTAAACAATGAACTGTCACGCATTTTCATTCTGTCATTTCTAGGCGGTACATACACCTCCAGGCATTGTTCTAAATGGGTCACTGGCTAATAAATGTTTGTATGTCTAAGACCAACTTTCCTATCAGAGTACTTGAAGTTTCCCGCATCCATAAAACAGGTCAAAAGTTATGTTCGAGTTATTTTTGAGATGAACGGCAAGCTTCTGATAACACCCTAGCTTTGTGCACAAAGACAGGTTGTTGCGCTATCGCGGTTGCCATTGACAACTGCCGATAATTCGGATATACAGGACTTAGCTATATGAGTATAACCACACAATCATATCACAAACATACACATCAGTCAATCTGTTAATTTTTGTGCAATTTAGCTTAAATGACCGTGTTGTTTTTGTTCTCACTCAACTCATGGCTTGCGACACAATGTTACTAGTAATCAGTATAACAAGCTGCGTGTTTTCAGAGGCCGCGTAAAATGTCTGGCATACTTTATGACAGCATAGTCCAGTCATATTTTGGATAGTCTATCAGGTGATGAAGCAACAATGGTGCAGTACAGGTGAGTCTGGCCCAGTGATGAAAACAATGAAGATAATATAATAAACTTGGGATGCTGCATGTCAAAATGACGTTGCAATTGTGACGCGTCAAAAACTAAAGTGATTTTCAGAATGTGGTCAACACTTTCGTACAATGGAAACACGGTTGAAAATGTGCACTAATTCATACTATACTTGGTGAACAGAAAAGATGTGAGAAAGACCATATTGGTCACTGATTGTCAACAGCAGCAAAATTCTGCCCGAAAAAAACAGGCTTTTGTGGCAACGCCGTAAAACGATAGCACTGAATTGGGAAGTTACAATCAAATCCTGACCCAACCAAAGCAAAACTGATAGCCAGTTGTTTCTGACCTCCAAATATAAATTAGCTGATGTAGCATTACAAGCTTTGCAATACCCCCGTTTAATTTTAGAAAGCACCTCGAACGCGATCTTGATGTCGATTCTGTACAAGCTAGTTAATGTGTTCGCTGAGGCTCCTGGTTGTTCAGTTGACATATCTGAATCCGAAGATACAACCCGATCTTCAGACATTATCGAAAAAATAGTGTTCTCCAGATGTGGTTGAAACGTGTGCAGTTTATTTGAAGGCAGTTATCGAGGGACGCTGTACACTCGCTTGATTGTTTTACATAAACGGCCTCCGATTAATGCTGAACTATTAGTAGATACTAAGTGCTCTTCACTCATGTGTTAATTGCGTCCGTCCATCAACTACTTCGTAATCATCAGTTTTATAACGTTTAAAGTTTGTATCATTCCAACTTTCTATATGGTTGCCATGCTCGTTGTTATCATTGTGGTTGTTGCCTATCACTTCAGCAACTCCAAATCTCGTCATCTGATTGACCGTCTCAGAAATAACCCGAACAATGTTGTTTTTATCATCACGTTCTCAAACTCTCAGATTTCTGTTATCTTGTAAGGGTTACAACCCATATGTAGATGAAGTTTACTTACACAGGATGCTTTGTGCATGTCCGTTGGCCTTATTCTACATTATCAGTGTGAACCGATGTATAATTGAGTTGAACTCCACTTGGTGATTACTAACCAAACGAGTGGTTGACAGTTATATTATGTCCTTTAATTGAATAAACTAGTTAATGGCTAAAACACTTACTTTCTCTGAGGCGGATGGGTATGCTTCCCTCAAAAGAGAACCTTCATATACAAGTTACCAGAATATGGGAAAGCCTTTGTGGAAAACCTATGGCTACAAATGTACACCTTGGGAACTTTTCTTTCCGCGGAACTAAGTAAGCAAGCACGAGATAAGTTCCATTCAGTACTTAAAGTTCCATATTTTTCGCCTCGTTCTACAAAAGTATGCCGGAAAAACTGTTTTGATCAATAGATTTCTGCACTATTTCAAACCGTCTGAATACTCAATTGCTGTCTACTTAGTCTATCTGCTTTTTCCTGAGCCGCTGACGGGACTGTGTGGTTCATATGGCAGAGTGCGTGATACGTTTTGGATATGCCGCTTCTGTCACTAGTTCGAATTCAGTCAGAGGCAAAACCTTTCGTCTTCAAATCCTTCTAAATGAATTTGAGTGTGCATGCAGTCATCACAAAATGTCAGAAGTCAGAAAATGTTACTTCCAAACTGAGCTGTTTTATATTGAGAAGGTCAGATTCATTTTCGAATAGGCTTGTTCTATGTTGCTTGCAATCAATAACTGTCTCCACTTGACCATTTACTTCGGTGCAGTTTGATGAGCTCTAAAAAACTGGCTGTGTGATTAAACATTTTCAATAAACAAAATGTTCAGTGTTGAATCATTAAAGTGACGTTTAGTAAAATAACAAAAACCATTCAACTTAATTAAAGAATTGATTTTCATTTGTTTCGGAAGCAATAGAGATTTTGCTTTTCTTAACTGTCACATTTCCTACTTCTTATAGTTTCATCTTTATTAGCTAACTGCAGTACGTCTAATATGGAACAAGAATCCATTGCCTCTCCTAGAAGACAGTAAGACAGGTTTTCTCAGTCAGCTGGCCCTAAATCCATCGGCAAACTAGTACTTAGTTGTTTCCACATTGTTAGGACTCGCAAATGTCATAACTGTTGGTAAATCAAACCTACTGCTTATAAACAAGTTTTATACAGACTGTCTGGACATCTGTGCAACAACAGCTAAGGGAAGCAACAAACGTTCATTCTTCCAATGTCACTGACGGCGAACGCTTGGTTCAACGTGTGAGGATTTGGGTCTCCGTTGTGGTATGCACCCACAAGTCGTAGTTTCAATCCGTTGATACCAGGAATGTTGATGAGCCTCATCTGGGGCCAACTAACCGTCTACTGTTTGAACAGTGGCCACTGCAATGAACTGCCTTTGACAAACTTTCAAAAGTGCACCTGGAACAGCAGCAGTTCGCCTAATTAAAACCTTCAATATTGACGGTCAGTCAAATAAGCATCAGTGCTGGAGACATGGATTGTCAATAGTTAGCTACTTTCTTGAGTATGTCTTGATTTGTCAAATAATTGGACTGGCTAGCTCACACACAACCCTACAACGATCAATATCTCAACTTCCGATCTTCTGTCTACCTACACGTTTTCTTTGATTTTCCTGTTTTCCCACCGGCTAATGATGTTTGAGATATCTGTTTATTATCCAATGGGAAATTTGATTTACCACTGCGCGATAGTTTTGTAGGAGTGGTCCACGCAACTTTTGTCTAATTTTCAAATATCTAAATGAGGCTTTATTTAAAAAATTTAGTTGGTTCGTTTATGTTATTACAGTTTTAAGCAACTTTTCAATATCCTCATCTCTGGATCCAATGTTGCACGCTTTCTTCCATGTGTGTTGCACTGTGACTCACTTGCACACATTTTCATATGCTATGAAGTATCCTGTGGAGTTTTTGCAAAATTGTTTCCAAGCTTGCTTATCACTTTATTAAGTCTGACAAATTTATTTATACAGTACTCCCTGAATCCACAAGTCAAATTCACAAATCTTTGAGTACATACGGGAAGTTCAACACACCAATTACTCTGCATCTCATAAATAAATTAGTTGATTGAGTTGCATTTGTGAAAACGTTATCTGGTAGACTATTTCACAAATCTGTTGATTCTTACTTGTGTCAGTTGTAGTTGACTATAAATGTTAAACATTCGCTCGTCCATGAGCGTTTACATTTTTGCGGCTAGTTCACTTAAGAAATGCACAAAAATGATCATGAAGTTGTTTTGTTAAGTGCAGGTAGTGAACCACGAGAACAAAACCCCACATATATGACACTACACTCGTGTACAATCAGTTTCTTCTTCTAATCCTATTCCGATTTAGGCACAGGCGAATCAGGAAAATCAACCATACTGAAACAGATGAAAATTATCCACATCAACGGGTACACTGAACAGTAAGTCTACCACACATTTTATGGTTTAGTATCAAAAATATTTCATCTTACACTTCACTTGATTTATGTGAACTATCAAAGGACAGGGTTGGTGCCAAGTTGCTCGAGCCCACCATCCAGTACAAAATAAATCACCAACAGTATGACCATTTATTGGAACTTTCGTTGCAATAAGAGACATTCACAAAAATTAGTCCAAATTTGCTTTATCCCTAAAGAAATTGGATAATACCGCCCGGTCCAATTGCGAACTAATTACGAAACGAAATTTCAAGTGCGTACACCGTCAAAAACCCTAGATTTGTTTTTTACTAGTAATTTTGGTAGCTTTACAGTCAACCTCCACTTCGAAATGTTGCTTGTTCGTTTGAAAATATAGTTACTTGGCGTCAACTATCACCACGATATATTTGGCAAATTGGAGTACGAATATCATCTAGTCGATTATTGCATGTCAAACAAAATGGCGTATTAAACCGTTCTAAATTGGTGTACGACACTGGTACCGGTCGATACTCGGACAGAGTTACTAAAACGATTTCATTCAGTTCGTAATCGAAGTCGAATGTGTTTTTAACAAGTATCCACATAAATAATAAAAGAAATTTGAGTAAAGTTTTCAAATATGCCATGCTTTCGATAAAAATATATGATAAAATTCTGGTCTTTGACCAACGGTGCTATCTTGGACTCGCGTTGGCGCTTATTCTAACAAAATGTTCTGAGGATAGTATATTTTTCAACCAGACTTCAAATTCTCACACTCTCTGACGTATGTTTTACTATCCAACATTCAACTACGTGACAGTCTTAACCAAGCACTCCAAATTAGTCTAGTTTTGGCCAGTCTAATTAGTTATACCACAAGGTCATACAAATTAGGTATTTTATGTGGAAACGAGTTTGGACTATGCATGTATATTATTATAATACTTATGAATTACTACGCATACAGTATGAATAGATTTGTTAATGTTGTTATTTCACGCGTAGCTAAATCCCAACATTAATCCAACTTAATCAGTTCTGCACGCCAATTCAAATGTTTTTCAAACTTTGAGTAATTAGGAATTTCGGTCGGCAAAAGTTGAATACAAATACAATTGGCCAAAACTCTCACAATCAGACAAGCTCTTGAACTGGTCCACTTCTACTGAGTGATTTATCCTCGAATCTCTCCGTTTTAAGAATTAATTGTGATTGACCGCAATGGTGTGGAAAATCTCGTTTGCTAAAACGAGTATAATCATAGCATGATTGCATCATACCTGTACGTTATCCTAAAATCCACTGATATATAATAGTCCTAGTGGTAGCTGTGACAGTTTTGTAATCATAAAGCAAATCTTCTCAGCCGCTTAAACTTAAATAATCATGCTATTAAAATATAGTTTATTCATCCGAAACATCGCCTACATAACAAGCCATTTTTGCAGAATAATAAATACGTCCGTGTGAAACAGTAACTGAATGTTTGAATACAAATAGAAGCTTGATATCGCTTTGTCAATAATCCGGTAAATTCACCTTTTCGTTTAAATAGTGGTTTGTATGTGAAAACTTTCAGTAACTGACATAAATAAATAATAACTGACATATATTTCTGTTATTTAGTGGACGGCAAAACAGTGAAGCAATCGGATGGTGCAGCCCAAGTGCAACATTTCTACTCACTCAGTGTGAATTTGTAGCTTAACCGGTGAAACATATACAGCATAGAATAACGCAATTACCATCACTGGTCGGAATCCGTCCCAAGTTCTGGTTTTGTACAAGATATTCTTTTATTACCGAAAATTTTGTAAATCATACATCCCGATTATGGCTTGATTAACTTACGTTGATGAGAGTGTTTGTTTCTCTGTGATTTTTAAATAAACAAGTTGTTCTGTTTTTTTTCAGCACATACTCATTTATTCATCAACGTATTACATTATGGTAAATAGTACTTTCAGATTTTTGATAAAAATTACCCAAATCAACCATTTATGTTTGCTAAAACTGAGCCTAAGTGGACAAGGCATTCACGAAACCTGCCCACTTTTAAAAGAACAACTGGTGAGACCAATTGATCACAAATGTTTATACCATAATTTTTGGTGAAATTTGAATGTTTTACTCAGAGCTGATACAATCAAAGTGGTTAGTAGTTGAATAACCGAAGTGATATGCAAATCAGTGTCCTTTGGTTTTCAAAAACCGAAATTTCAATTCACTGAGCAGTGTGACCGTCAAAGGGTCATGCATGAATTACACTAGGAATGTGACAATCACAACAACGTTGAGATGAATTCTCTGAACCTGTTGGCAAAAATGCACAAATAACTTTAACAGTGATAGAGTTTTTGTAGTCACGTTTTTTAACCATGTGGCAGAAGGAAAGTTACTGTCGTGTTGCCGTTAGATCAAATGTAAGCCATATCCAGTCACCTCCTTTAATCCAAAATGAAAAGGTCTAGAAGCGCATTTGTGATTCATTAGTCGAGCACCCGAATTTCGCAAGTTGACGACTACTTCCACATTTTTGTAACCTTAATAACTCAGATAATTTATTTTAGATTGCACATGTCAAAGGGAAACTCAAATTTTTTGTTGAGCTCTTATTTGAGCGCAACCACATTTCAACTATGAGTTGAACTCTCGTCCATGCACTGTCGAAGCAAACGTATTAGCCAGTTTCCTAGTGATTTAACATCAGACGTTAACAGACTATTACATCCAAACATTCATTCAAACACATTCTCGTTTTATGGAGAACCCTAAAGAGTGTTCTGGTAACTCTAACAAAATGAAATTATGAATGAGTTAACGTAACTTATAAGCCGAACTAAAATGGTTTGAACCTTTATGGAATATTGTTTTACCATTGTCATTTGTCATTACTGGTAGCCAGTTGATGTTGCAAATGTTCCAGATTTCAGCTTACTGAAATGCAATAAAATTACTGGCATTTCAAGAGAACCGCGTCTATAACTGTAAACAAATACGCAATGCAATTAAATACACTCTGACTGTTGTCAATATGATGCTTATATATGAATTTCGTTCTTTCATTTACCCGAGGCAAAGAAAAAAGTATATTTCACTATTTCGTTTCCAGAGAAAAGTTGGAGTTCGTACCACATGTTTACAAAAATATAAGAGACGCTATGCTGGTAAGTCGTGACAATTTTTAAATCAAAATCTTGCGTTTTTTCCATAGTTTGAAATCCTGACTTTGTTACTCGGACATATTATGTTTCCGGTGTATGTTTACCTACACTAAGGATATAGTGTTAAAACAAAATTCTGAATGATGTTTAAGCCAAATCGATCATAGGGATATGTTCAAAACATATTGAACAAAACGGTAGCTCACTACTTTTAAGTAATCCGCTGTCGGTAACCAACTAACCAAATAAAAATATGAACTACGATCTAAATTGTTTGAAGCCACTTGTCTCTGTTGGGAAAGACTTTGAAATATAGCTCAGATGCAAGAAACAGTCGAAAGTGGTTTTTGCTTTTCTGAAGCTAAAACAAAACTTCTGGAATGATTAAATTTTTACATATTCCGGTCATTCTACCTGGAACTAGCTTCACACAGAAGTCGTGATACTGTACTTCTAAGGGGTTTGGAGAAGGGTGAATTGTTTTGAATGATAGCTTGCAGAATAAAACTCTTCCATTCGGGTACGTCTGAAGTAGCTTATGTTCACTCGTTTTCAAGTATTTTGTATGAAGAAGAAATTTCTGAAAGATCTGAAAATTGATAACTGTCGATTAAATCTGCCCAGTATTTGCATGATTATTTTTTAACGTCTGCTTAGGACAGTTTAGTCACATTCTATATCATATTTTTTACCCTATTGATTGACCTACCAAAATAACTCTTATCGACCATACATAATAACGCCTCCATCAAGACTTCAATGTAGCTGACTAGCCTTCACTTTCAGTATTACAAATAACAACCAATAACGCAGCTACAACAATGGTTCATGATTTATCTTAATCGTAGTTGTAAATTCTCCACTTTAAAAGGTTCTCACTTTTGCGAGTTGACCCAGCAGATTCGCAGAAGAAAGTTTCAGCTTGCCTAGTAGTTGCTGGGTTCAGAGTGACAGGGGATCGGTTGAATCAAATTAGAGGGCATCGTTCAGCTCCACCGTCATTTTTGCTAGTGAAGAGACTTCACAGCTATTCGACAATATAAAGCTTCATATGACTGATCTTGACTTTATTTGGTAAACCTAACAAAACTTATCAGGATGCGTCTTTTCGGCATTCAGTTATTATGACAGCGTATGGCTTAGTGATGGTATCTCTTGACAATCGGAGTGATTGACTAAAAGATTTGTAAACAAAGAACCAAACTTTGTCATCAGATTCAGATGGTTTCCGCAGCCACAGGTACACAACCTTTTATACTTTAGTGCAAACGGGTACGATGAGTTACATCACTTACATCGTTACATCGGCTTAAATAAGATACCCGCAGTGACTCTGCTAACAGAATTGACCAGAGCCGAGACTGTACGTTAGACCTTTTTTTCGCGCATCGTTATTCACATATTCTCTCCGGTATATACTGACACAGAGGAACAGAGAAATAAGTCAACTGGATCAATTGACACAGAGTTTAAGGATATTTTTAACCACAAAATGTAAAACTCGTCATCAATGTTGTACCAAGTCTTCCATCAGAACATAGGTTTGTGGCTTCAAGCGTGTACATAGTGCAGTAGAAACAGTGGGTTGAAGAAGACACAACGTTTGCTTGATAAACATTTTTAAACTTGGCATCCTTTATTTAAACTGAAAAAAAAAGCAGAAAAATAGTTTGTTCACTAGATTTCGACCCCACATGAACGCTTCGGATGAACCTGAACGACAACGTTGTTTTTTTGCTAATTTACAGCCCATCTAAGAACTATTAAATCATTCTGTGGTAAATGCTCACAAATGCTGACATATTTTGGCTACATATGAAGTCAGAAGAAAGGAAGTATTGTTCAGCCACTAACACCTCAATCTTCAACATCAAATTGGCTTGTCAGTTTGTTGAATAATTTGATGCTGTATTCTTAATGATTTTATGACATACTCAAAGCGTGTAAACGCTGTACATTTTTGTTTTTATGTCGTTACAAATAACGTTTAGTTAAACCTTGATTGTGCATCAAACATATCGACGGATAGGAGAATCTTACTCGGTGCATCTGCAATGTTCTTATTTTGAAATAGCCCAGGATTTCTGATTGAGCGAGGTTAGTGGGCAACGAAAAGTTTGTAATGAGATATTTCGGCAATATATTGGGAAAATGATGTAAGCATTCGTCTCATCACATTTTCATCCATTCCTTTGATCACTTGCCGCATTGAACTAACAAGAGTAAACCAGCTGACACGCAAAAATATCATTAATTTTGGCAACTGAAACTTCAATGGCAATTCATTTATCAGATCTTCACTTGTAATGATCCGACCAGACATGATCACCAAGTTAGTGGTGAATAATGGATTAATATGTTAAGCAAAACAGCTAATAATTCGCGGTTTTTTTGCTGAGGATTTCAATCATCACCTTCTACATCTTTTGATGCTGACTTCGGCTGTCTATAAAGTTTATCACAAATTCAAGTAAATGGTTCAATTAAACTCTTGTTCAGTTATTATATAAACGTTGATCACAAATAACTTTTGTGAAAATGTCATTTGACTGGTTTAATTTTATACCCACGTCACTGCAAAGTAACCACCATAATGGTTTGCTTAAATCATTACGATGGTCCACTAAAAGAACTATTTTCAAGAAGTACTGTGCCTCTGCTAATTAAAGAAATCTATTTCCAAACGTTCGATCAGTATATACCATAAGATTAAATTGGATGTTAATTTATCTTATCCATAAGCTGCGCCGTTTTCTGTGACTACATACTTGTACCGAGATTTGAAACAGGAATTTATTATTACGTAGGTTCAATTTGTATATCAGGCTTTGTGATTACGTAACACTTGCTATCAGTTTTATCATGCCATTCGGGGCAACACAAGGACACACCTGGTTATTCATTTTACTGAGAATAGTTTATACTTCTAAATAAGACTAGACAATAGTCGAACGTCGTCTGATCACGAAAGTCAAAGGACTATACATACCCCGTTTAAATGAGTTTTTGGTCGTTAATATTTTACCGACCATATTGGATTGAGTTTCAGATAAAACCGTCCTGTAACACAGTCTCAACTTGGCAAACTGATAGTCACCTGATCACATTTTACACAGCGAAACTGAGTGAACATTTGGGTTAATTGTTCTTGTTACAAAAGACCAGCATAAATCATATTTTGCACAAAATGTACAAACTTTTAACCGGATACCTACATAAGAGAAGTGTGTTCGTGAAGTGAAAATGAAATTTGACTTAAATATTATTGGAATGTCGTAGTGTCTGGCCTACTCAGGGTTGATCCACAAACCCGCTGAATGTCTGTTGGTCATTCTTTCACGAATTCGTATGATTTCTACAGGTTGGTGCTTCAACCATTGATGACTTGTTCAATTTATTCTCGAACCTAGTCCCTACTAGGTGGGATGCGAGTTCTGGGTGTCCCTTTCCGATCGGAAGAGAACGTGGATTTGGCGCAGCGTCTTTTGGAAGGTTCATCCTCGGAAGAATTTGTTTATTCTCGGGTAGGTACCTGGTTTGAGTGAGTGAAATGTTTTTGACTTGTAGTTATAGGTTATTTACTACACCTTTCAGTTGTATACTTATATCAGTTCATACACGAAATGTCGGAGACCAGCATTTTTCTTACGCTATTATTTCAAATGTCTATTTTACTGTCCTTTTTAGTTTGACAGAAATCATCCAGTTTTAAATGCAATTGAAAAATAAAAGCTTTCTTTTCCTGTCACATGAATTGCTTCGATAGTACGCCACTAATGCCAGCCACAAGTCGCCTATTCCATAGTGACCCCATCATTTCTTTACATACTTGAAAGCTACGAGCACTAAAACCAATTATGATGAACTTGCACTCACCCAAATCCATTGAATTTGTTTTAACTGATCAGAAGCTTTCAAAAAATACGTGTTACCGGCCTGTCGTCTGAATGAATGATAAGACTCATAGCGCACCAATAAAGTCTGAAAATTACCCAATCCTTGTGACTTCGGCTGTGACCAGAATCATTCGATTGGGTGCCCATAATTTGTTAAGGTGAACGGAACGCTACAGTCACAATGACGGATTTGGGAGAATTACATTAGTGTGTCAATGACGCGGTGCTAATTAATTTGATTATCCACCAATTAACCATGTCTAACTGATATTCACGGCTCAATTCAGATGAGCTTCCGGTCACCAGATCAACGTAAGTAGTTTACAAGAACGTGCAAATGAAAGCACAGTGAAGGAGACCGCAAGAACGTGGACTGTATGTTTTAGATGTAACCTTAATGCCGTAGTTTATTTAATATAAATACGCAGCTTGACAGCACAGATTCTTGTGTTAACAGCAATTGTGAGTCATCAACTGTTTGCTTTGTCTGCCATTGAGTCTAATTACTCCACTTTCGATCACCAATGTTAAAATACTTTTTGTCACAATTTCATCGTTCGGGATTTAACTCATTTTGGTTGTCCGTCTCCGAACATCAACTCTGATGCACTTCACCGCCTAGTATATTTTATTTTGTCATCGTTTAAAAGAACGGGCAAAGTTGTTAGTGTACTTTTTCTGTGTCACAATATAATAACAACCAAAATTAAAAGCCTGCAGTGATTCACGTTCGATTACCGGCTACTCATAATTACTGTCATTGTTTCGCTGCAATTTGCCCATTTCACCTCTCAACTCTCATCTTTTATAGCGGCTTGTGTGTTTGACAGAATGTAATTCTCTTAGCATTTATATGTTTACTCTGAATACTTTTCATGGCAATTCTTGACGACTTTTTAAAGTTTTGGTAGTGGGCAAGATGACAACATTGTTAGCTGTGAAATGACTTATTCACAACAAATTCAATCTTCGACCAAAGTCGAACCAGCTACAGAAACCGCATACACCCACTCTGCACCTAATCCAACACCAGAGTTGCAGAGTCATATGGAAAGCCTGGTCAATCAAGGAACCACAATTTCGTATGCCAACTGTCTTAATTTGATTTGTTTAAGTGTCTTTGTGAAAAATCTATTTCAACTATTCAGATACTCACCATGTTTGTATTTATCAGGCACTGTTTTTAAATATGCTTCATGGTTTTACCTTATCTTACGCTTGGTCCAGCTGGGAAACGTTTTACTGCTTGGTAGTCCCTTTGAGTCAACAAGAAATCTTCCCCCGAATACCACTAGTTCGAAAACGGATTACTGAAATGAGCCCCCAAGTGACGTTAATCCTCTTCTCAAATACCGGTCCCTTTAAAAATCGGGGTCCGTTTTTTTCATCCTGTTTTAAAGCTGTAGTCATCTAGCTTCACGTAATCCTCACTTTCATCAACGTTTGTCTAATCACACGACTATTTTTACTCCATTTTTCGCGTGTCTCTTTCCTGTGAACTAGAAGCTTTTGAGTAGTATTGCAGCGAAATAATCTATAACCACCATGAAGTTTGTAACCTTGTTTTATTCACAAGTAAATCTGTCTCTTTCTTTCCTACAACTTCAGTTGTTCCCAACCCAAAATACATAGTTTCAACAAGGTTCATGTGCTTCCAGTTTATCTCACAGTTCCTCTTACATTTCCTACTTAGCTCGAGTTTCGAATTAGCTCCGTTTTCAAATCTTGCAGTTACTATGGATTTTATCCCGTTAGTCTTATTACTGAAACAGACTGCGCATTAAATAAAGTTACTTTTTTACCACAATGTGGGCTACTTTTCTTACACTCACTGCCCTCTGCTCGTTAAAGAATTATCACTTGAGACAGATGAAGCCTAATCTTAAACTAAACTGACCAAACAAAAGATGTCAGAAATTAAAACAGATTCATAATTGTGATTGCGGACTGTTACTGGCTGAATTCTAACCGAAGTGTAACTCAATGCGAATGCATGTTATCCTGCAGAACAAGATGTAGAAATGTGAACGCTACCATCCAAAGTGAATAGTGTTCAGGTTACAAGTTTCTAGTTGACGTGAACAATGAGCTTAATTATAATAAACACACAGCTTAATCGTTGATCGTTATATTAACCCAGTCATGTGAAAGCCGGTAAAGATTTTATGTGGCTTATAGTAAAGTAGTCTTTATCCTCAATGAATATCTTTCATGATATTCAATATATATTTACACGTAGAGACTTGTAGTGTGTTCACAAGTTACAATGCATACGATTAAGTTTACATTAACGTAATATTGTTAAGCATTCCCTAACGGGCTGTAGTTGTACTTCGAAGGAGCCACCTTAGTAAACATTCAAAACACACAAATACGCTTCAAATCTTTCTGTTACTAGGGGTACTACACTTTGCAGATAGTTTGCAACTCCGTGGATAGAACAGTTAATTAGGCAGTTCTGTTAAAGTATCATTCAAATTTGCTGCGCTTACTCCCACTGGGTATCGACTATACTAATTTCCCATAAGTGCACATAATTCTTAGGTTCTAACAAAACACCAGGTAACACACTACCAAATATACCTGTATTTCTTTAGTTTGGTCAATCGTTTTCATCTCGCTTAACTGCATATCGTTTCAGCTATATAACTATAATAGACCTTTCCGTATAAATCACCTGGTTTTGTAAATAAAATCCCATGTTTCTCATACACACACTGAAAAAATACATATAGTTTGAGGCGTATTATTCAACATTTAAAAATATCCAAATCGTTGAGACGTATGAAACTTTCCTGTTTCATATATATACGGGGACCTAAAATAAAAAACTGCCTATGGGATGTGTTTTTTGAAAGTCGCATACTGGTGCTCTGCCGTCAGTTATAACGATAAGTTTCAAGTTGAACATCACCCAAGCTGATCACAGCTGTCGCATTCCCATAGACTTTCCAGTCGGCCCCTTTCGAAAGGAAGCCCTAGACTCGAGTTCCGCTCTAATTAGAGTTCGTCAGTAGTGCATATCATCACCACCGCCGGGACTTGAACCACGGACATTCTGTTCATGAGGCAACC